>CM065128.1:27850874-28070874 GCA_033026305.1 Cirrhinus molitorella
AATGTGATAAATCCCGCCTCTTGTGTTCATGTGCGTTCGTAAATCAGTCTGAATGAACAATATAATGCTGTTAATGGGAAGAATAATTTAAACAGTAAGCAAATAACTCACCCACTTATGTTTAAGATATAACGTTTTTTACGTCAAAATAAGACATGATTTCTGGGAGTTTCTAGTGAGTAATAAGCTCATTAAATATCGGTCTGTGACCAATATTTACAGAGATTTGATGACTAACGATCCGAAAAAAATTCCAAAATGGTTAAACGTTTTTTTATATACTTTTTTCCAAATGAAGAATTTGTCTTCTTTCTGTTAACCTGACCAAAAACAACATTGTTGTGCTGTAAAAGACTAATTTTTTAGTCAACATGGTATCAAAATGAGTTTTTGGGTAGCTTTGAAGTCATCTGTGTGCTGGTTTAGCTCCTAAACACTGACTAAATTCACATTCACTGGAAACTTTTTTTTGGCACTGATAACAGGGATTTTTTCCCTTTAATTTTCCTTGGTTATTTGTTGCAAACAGTACAGATCATTGTGTATGCCTTCCTGCTGCTCCTATACAAAAATGTGATAAAGAAACCCTGGTTCCCCCTCAGTCGTTCTCTACGACGTTACGTCAATGACGTAATATTGGGGATCGGCAACGAGACCCTATCACCTCTGAGCTAAAGAGAAAAAGCCAATGAACATTGGCGAGTGGAATTTGCATGCCGCGCCACT
Organism: Cirrhinus molitorella; assembly: GCA_033026305.1. Classification (NCBI taxonomy): domain Eukaryota; kingdom Metazoa; phylum Chordata; class Actinopteri; order Cypriniformes; family Cyprinidae; genus Cirrhinus; species Cirrhinus molitorella. The sequence continues at coordinate 27,851,601 of CM065128.1, forward strand.
CCCCCGGACATACGGGTATATAAGATGGCGGCGTGCATCCACTCATTCAGATTTCTGCTTCGGAGCCTCGCCTGTGGGTTGTTCCCGAGAGAAAACACTGAAAGAAGACGGAGAAGAAGGATTCCTGTTCCTGCTCCTGTTTCCTGCATACTGCTCGATCGTGTTACCGGCGCTGCCGGCATCTGTGCCTTTCCAGCGATCTCTGCCTTCCCTGGGGCACGCCGATCTAAAAGAGCAATTTTCTTACACGGTCGTCGATAGCGTCTTTCGGGATGTCTGTCCGACCGTGTGCTGCTGGATGTGGTGGCTTTCTGTCATCTAATGACGGCCACGAGCGCTGCCTCTCGTGCCTGGGCCGAGAACACGCTGAGGCGGCGTTTGTGGATGGATCGTGCACTCATTGTGAGCGCATGTCCATGGCCACGCTAAGATCGCGCCTCTCGTTCGCGAGATGGCGCCCTTCATCCTCTACCCCTTCCAGTTCGGCGGGCCGTCCCGGCTCCTCGGCTGCATTGGTTAGAGGTGAAGGTGATCTGAGGGTGACAGTACCGAACGTTCCGTCGGGTCAGCCCCCGCGGAAGTCCGGTCCCTCAAAGCGTGGCCCCGTGGAGCTGCCAAAGCTCAGCACTCGTCCACCAGCTGGACCCAGTGTTACCTTTGGCGCTCCAGAGGATGATAGGATGTCCATCACTGCATCAGAGGAGGGGCTTACGCCTGCTGATGCTGAAGCTTCTACTGGGCAGCCCCCCGCTGCGGCGGCTGCTCAGTCGGAGGCGGACGCAGAACTGGCGGCCATGCTCCGTCGGGCAGCCGCGAGTATCGGGTTGGAGGTGTCTAAAGCGCCTTCTCCCGAACGCTCGCGGCTCGACGATTGGTATCTGGGCGCGAGTAGCGACGTCGCCACACCTCGCTCCGCCCCAGTGCCTTTCTTTCCCGAGGTGCATGAGGAGCTCACCAAGACGTGGAAAGCCCCCTATTCGGCTCGTACACGTCAGGGCTCCTCCCCTCTCACTACCCTCGATGGCGGGGCAGCCAGGGGGTACGTGGATGTCCCTCAGGTGGAGCGTGCGGTTGCGGTGCACCTGTGCCCGCAAAACGCCGCCACCTGGCGGGACCGTCCGCGTCTCCCGTCCAAAGCTTGTAAGCTCTCGTCAGCGCTTGCTGCGAGGGCTTATAATGCGGCGGGCCAGGCTGCCTCAGCCCTGCATGCGATGGCCACCCTGCAGGTCTATCAGGCCAAAGCACTAAAAGAACTGCACGAGGGTAGTTCTGACCGAAGGATGATGCAGGAACTGCGCTCGGCTACCGACTTCGCCCTCCGGGCGACGAAGGTAACGGCGCGGGCCCTCGGTCAGGTGATGTCTACAATGGTAGTCCAGGAGCGCCATCTCTGGCTGAACCTGGCGCAGATGGCTGACGTCGACAAAGCTCGCTTTCTCGACGCACCCGTCTCCCAGGCCGGCCTCTTCGGCGACACCGTTGAGGACTTCGCCCAGCAGTTCTCAGCGGTCCAGAAGCAGTCTGAGGCCATAAGCCACATCCTGCCCCGGCGCAGTGCCACCAAGCCGTCGGGTGCCAGGCCTCAGGCTGCTCGTCGCCGAGGGCGCCCCCCTGCGGCTGCGGCTCCTGCTCCGCCCCCTGCACCACCAGCTGAGCCCAAGACCTCTCAGCCCGGGCGTAGAGCCAGTCGCAGGAAGGCGGCGCAGCCCGGAGATGAGGGAGATTGCTCTTCGGGGGACGTCACCATCAGTCCCCCCAGCCCCGGGGGAGGGCCGGGGCCAGACAACATCGCTGCTGCCACTGACCTCCGGGTCAGTGGTACCCAAATTTTCAAAAAAAGAGCAATTTTCTTCACCTCTGGGCCTAGTGCCCCGAGTTTCGTTCCTGAGCGACGCACTGCCTCCTCGGACTCGGACTCGGAGCCTGAATTCGCCAGCGCGGGATCCAGGGAAGGTAAGCGCTGCCCCGTGCAGCTCAGCTCTTCTCCAGAACGCCCCGCTTTCTGGGATGAGCCCCCTTCCCCTTCCCCCCCCCGGCTGCCCCACCCCCGGCACGTCAGTTACTGCTCCGTTGATCCCACTGGCACGTCGACTGGGAGCCTGGTTAGCGCTTCCCAGTCCGTCCCCGTGGTTGATCAGGACGGTACGACTCGGCTACGCGATTCAGTTCGTGAGGCGACCGCCCAAGTTCAGAGGCGTCCATTTCACGTCTGTTCGTTCGGACACGGATGCCTCTGTTCTACGGGCGGAGATTGCGGTTCTCCTGGCGAAGGACGCAATCGAGCCTGTCCCTCCAGCCGAGATGAAATCAGGGTTCTACAGTCCCTATTTCATCGTGCCCAAGAAAGGGGGTGGGTTACGACCGATCCTGGATCTTCGAGTGTTGAACCGGTCCCTTCACAGGCTACCGTTCAAGATGCTTACCTCGAAACGCATACTGTCTTGCGTACGACACCAGGATTGGTTTGCAGCCATCGACCTGAAGGACGCGTACTTTCATGTCTCGATTCTGCCTCGACACAGACCGTTTCTTCGGTTTGCTTTCGAGGGTCAGGCATATCAGTACAAAGTCCTCCCATTTGGCCTGTCCCTGTCTCCCCGCGTCTTTACCAAAGTCGCGGAGGGTGCCCTGTCCCCCCTTTGGCGGAAGGGCATCAGAATCCTCAACTATCTCGACGACTGGCTGATTCTAGCTCACTCGCGAGATGTGTTGTGCGAACACAGGGACCTGGTGCTGCAGCACCTCAGCCACTTGGGGCTTCGGGTCAACTGGGAGAAGAGCAAGCTCTCCCCTGTGCAGAGCATCTCTTTTCTCGGTATGGAGCTGGACTCGGTCACCATGACAGCACGCCTCACCAACGAGCGCGTCCAGTCAGTGCTGAACTCCCTGAAGGCTTTCAGGCACAAGACAGCGGTCCCTCTCAAAGATTTTCAGAGGCTCCTGGGGCATATGACAGCCGCAGCCGCAGTTACGCCGCTCGGGCTGCTTCATATGAGACCGCTTCAGCGCTGGCTACACGACCGAGTCCCGAGATGGTCATGGCACCGCGGCACATTCCGGGTGGGCGTTACTCCGGAATGTCGCCGCCTGTTCAGCCCGTGGTCGGACCCTGTTTTCCTCCGGGCAGGAGTGCCCCTAGGACAGGTGTCCAGGCATGTTGTGGTCAACACAGATGCCTCCACGACGGGCTGGGGTGCTGTGTGCAACGGGCAGTCAGCCTCGGGCTCCTGGACAGGACCTCGACTGCAGTGGCATATCAATTGCCTCGAGTTGCTGGCCGTGTTTCTGGCGCTCCGGCGGTTTCTTCCGCTGCTGCGCCACAAGCACGTGCTTGTCCGTACGGACAACACAGCGACCGTAGCGTACATCAACCATCAGGGTGGTCTGCGCTCCCGTCGTCTGTCGCAACTCGCCCGCCATCTCCTCCTCTGGAGTCAGACGCGGCTCAAATCGCTGCGGGCCGTTCATGTTCCAGGAGAGCTGAATCGTGCAGCCGACGTGCTCTCACGACAGCTCACCCTTCCTGGAGAATGGCGACTCCACCCCCAGACGGTTCAGCTAATTTGGAGTCGATTCGGGGAAGCTCAGGTGGACCTGTTTGCTTCCCCAGAGTCCTCCCACTGCCAGCTCTTTTTCTCCCTGACTCAGGCCCCCCTCGGCAGGGACGCTCTGGCACACAGCTGGCCTCGGGGTCTCCGCAAGTACGCCTTTCCCCCAGTGAGCCTCCTTGCACAGACCCTGTGCAAGATCAGGGAGGACGAGGAGCAGGTCCTGTTGGTTGCGCCGTTTTGGCCCACCCGGACCTGGTTCGCCGACCTCATGCTCCTCGCGACAGTCCCTCCCTGGAAGATTCCCCTGAGGAAGGACCTTCTTTCTCAGGGGGACGGCACGATTTGGCACCCGCGTCCCGATCTATGGAACCTACACGTGTGGCTTCTGGACGGGACTCGGAGGACCTCACTGGCCTCCCCCAGGCCGTGATAGACACTATCACTCAGGCTAGAGCCCCCTCTACGAGGCAGGCCTACGCCCTGAGGTGGGGTCTGTTCGTTGACTGGTGTTCCTCTCGCCGAGAGGACCCACGGAAATGCCCGGTCGGAGTGGTGCTTTCCTTCCTGCAAGAGAAGTTGGAGCGGAGACTGTCCCCCTCCACTTTGAAAGTGTATGTCGCAGCGATTGCGGCATATCACGATGCAGTGGATGGTTCATCCCTAGGGAAGCATCACCTGATCGTCAGGTTCCTCAGAGGTGCGAGAAGGATTAACCCTCCTAGACCGCACCTCGTACCCTCTTGGGATCTCTCCGTGGTCCTCCAGGGCCTTCGGGGAGCTCCCTTCGAGCCGCTCAGTTCAGTTGAGCTGAAGTTCTTGACGCTCAAGACTTCGCTCCTGGCTGCGCTGGCCTCCATCAAGAGGGTAGGGGACCTACACGCATTTTCGGTCAGCGATGAGTGCTTAGAGTTCGGGCCAGGTAACTCTCACGTTATCCTGAGACCCCGGCCCGGCTACGTGCCCAAGGTTCCCACCACTCCCTTTCGGGATCAGGTGGTGAACCTGCAAGCTCTGCCCCAGGAGGAGGCAGACCCGGCCTTGGAGTTGCTGTGTCCCGTCCGTGCCCTGCACGTTTACGTGGACCGCACCCGGAGCTTCAGACGCTCCGAGCAGCTCTTTGTCTGCTTCGGGGGACAGCAGAAGGGGAATGCTGTCTCCAAACAGAGGTTGGCCCACTGGGTAGCTGATGCCATCACCTTGGCGTACGAAGCCCAAGGTGAGCCGTGCCCCCTGGGAGTGAGAGCCCACTCCACCCGGAGTGTGGCCTCCTCCTATGCGCTGGCGCACGGCGCCTCTCTAGCAGACATCTGTAGAGCTGCGGGCTGGGCGACACCCAATACCTTTGCGCGGTTCTACAACCTCCGCGTTGAGCCAGTGTCCTCCCGTGTGTTGGGTAACATCAGGTAATTTGCGGGAGGACGGCTCAGGTGTCGGCTTGCTGCGCCACTCCTCTTGGATCCGTGCGCTATTCTCCCAGTTGTTCCCATGGTCGAACTCTGGGTCCTCCTTGCCCCGCAGTACTGGACTAGACGGAGTAGTCCATACTGTGCTCCGGAGCGGGGCCTCCTTCACCCCCCTCCGGTTGTGGCATCATGTCTCAGTATCTCCACGGAACCCTCCGTGTTTCCCCAGTCTAGTTAGACTTACTTCTAAAGCTTCCACATGACTTAACCGTCATTGTGCTCCGCCCCCCAACGGCTGCTTCAAAACTTGGCACCCCTGGTGGGCCACCACGTGGTCTACAGGGCGTTGGGACGGTTACGCATTGAGCCCTTTGTTCCGACACGCTTGCCTGCCGGCATTGGGTCTCGGCTGCGTAACGCAGTTCAGGATTGTGGCGTTTTCCAGAGGTCCCCAATATTACGTCATTGACGTAACGTCGTAGAGAACGACTGAGGGGGAACGTCTCGGTTACGAAGGTAACCCTCGTTCCCCGAAGGAGGGAACGGAGACGTTACGTCCTCTTGCCACAATCCTGGACTGCGCTGAAGCCGGGTTGCGGCTCGGCTCCTCAGCAAATCTGAATGAGTGGATGCACGCCGCCATCTTATATACCCGTATGTCCGGGGGAGTGGCGCGGCATGCAAATTCCACTCGCCAATGTTCATTGGCTTTTTCTCTTTAGCTCAGAGGTGATAGGGTCTCGTTGCCGATCCCCAATATTACGTCATTGACGTAACGTCTCCGTTCCCTCCTTCGGGGAACGAGGGTTACCTTCGTAACCGAGACGTTTTGTTCATATCCTTTTGGCACAGAGAGAAAAAAAAAACCTTTAGGTGTCCTACATAACTTTTCCATTGAGATTAGAAGATGTTAGAAAATGCGCAAGTCGCGACAGATGTTGTTCAGTATGTAATATGTATCACGTTGCAGTTCCTTCGAGTTAATGGCCACCGAAGTCTTTTTTTTTTTTTTAACTATCATTTGGCAAAAGTTTCTTTTGGACTCTGCAGCACTTTGTACGTATTTTCAGTAGGTAATTTTTCTTACCACTCAATAGTATGAACTAAAAAAAATATAAATCCCACACACCAGTCAAGTCACCATCACAAAAATCTTGCCAATGTTTTGGTCAGTTGGCCTTCAAAAACACTTTCAGTGGCCAATTTTACCATTACCAATTATACCAAATTTACAATAAAGAATACTTTTACAGCAAGAATTAATTAAAACCCAATTTGCCAAAAACGGCAAGTAAATAAACAAGGTATTATCGCAACCAGGTATTATGCATTCACGTAATGAAGGCATTGCTAGCTACCAATGGAGGCAAGGGAGGAAATGTTTCCTCAAAATATTGGATGAGCAAACAACTTTGTAGTACATAAATGAACAACGCCAATATTACAAAATATAGTGTATAAATATTTGTTTTTTTTCCTAAAGAAGCATTGTCGACATCTATCTCGCCTCCGCCTAAACCCATTGAGTTATAACGGACCCCTAAAGCATGTGGTGAGTTTGGTGGGGGGTAATTGAGAATTAATAGGGGAAAGTCACATGAGAGGAGGCAATGCCTCCATCACGATATGATTAGATATGTGATAAATCCCGCCTCTTGTGTTCATGCACGTTCGTAAACAATTATATTAAATTTATAATAAAGAATACTTTTACAGCAAGAATTAATTAAATATAAAGCTATGTTAAATGTGTTTTGAGTTTGTCGTACCACAGAAAAATGTGTTATTAACTACCCAACTTGCCAAAAACGGCAAGTAAATAAACAAGGTATTATCGCAACCAGGTAACATGTATTTACGTAATGAAGGCATTGCTAGCAACTAAACTGTAGGCTGTAATAACGGTAATGACAGTAACTTGTGATTGAACGGTCAAACCACTGGGGCTAATGCACTCTAGTTTTTATAGTGTTAGGAGACAGGCCTGAAATAATGATTCAGTACATAGTTCTTAGTCTTTGTAACATGTTTTCAGTAATACATTTATAATGTGTAATACATATATAATTGCCTTTACACAAAACTAGTTATAACAAATTGAGCTCTATTGTAAAGTGTAGCTGAAAAAAAAAACCTGCAACACATTTTAAATGTAATGTGTCTGGCTTCTGGTTTCACCCGCTTCTAGCTGTTTTTAGCTGTACAAAACATCTCGTTTTACTGCCTGATATTGCAAACTGGTGTGTCTTGTCATATTATTTTAATGTATTAATTATGAACACAATGAATTGTAGTGCAAACAGTTTTGCCAACTGGAAGTCAAACACATTCCCAAAAAACAGCTTACTTCCACATTGAAAAATAAGGTGGATAGTGCCAGGCTAAAATCCCAGACTCATAAACTCAACTTTTTTTTAAACGAATTGTATCCATCTCCATCACCCGGTTGGTTGCTAGCCATAGACACCTTTGAGCCACCATTATTTTATCTTAGCGTACCTAAAGGTCTAGGATCCACAAGCCTTTGAGGGTAAGTGGTGCCTCTAGTGGCACATCAAGGAGGTGAGAAGAGGCAGAGAGGTCAACGCTCAGGGGTACCTCGGCTATCTCGACCTCGTCCTGGGGTGCTGCCCACAAGGGACGTGTCAGCGTGTTGCACCTCTGATAAGGAAAGGTCAATCTGCTACCCTCATCCCATGGCCCAGGGCCTACCGAAAATACCAGACGAGAAGCCAAAGAGACTTAATATATCCCAAGTTTTCCTCACTTTAGGCCCCAGCGTTGAGAAACATCAAACCTAGCATTGCATTTTCTCATGTATTCCGTCAGCATCGTGCACCATTTTAAGATTCCCCTCCTCGAAGCGCACAATCACGCACGTTCTTCTTGGTTTCCAGCCCCCACCCCCCGAACCATCTCGCTCTGTTATTTCTGATTAGCTGTAAACGAGCAAATATTTTCCCAGTGTTCGCCAGGTTAGATCCCCATTTAATTAAACTGGCTCATTATGTCGCTCTCTGATTAGTGGAGGGGAATCAATTATTCAATTCACAAACATGGGCCGCAGGAGCTGGAGGTGCACAAAGAGCTGCTCATTTAATTCCAAGGACACTAATTAGCTACAAAGCAAAGCTGCAACTTTCTGTCTCTCTCCCCCCCTCCGCCCTCCTTCCTCAATTACCGCGAACGTAGGACACAGGGGTGTGAGGAGCGGGGAGGAGGGCTGAGACAGACGAGAAGAGCAGAGCATGATGGGAAACGTAGGTGGGGCGGGTCAAAGCGCTTCTTATTTGGCTGGAATCCCGTCTTGTTAGCGGGGTCGAGATGTTGCGGACGGCGGTGTTATTTGCTGATATGTAGATCGGACGGAGAGCTAAGCATTCGGGAAACGACCCAAGGGATTTCCAGCAGCTTCAAACTCAAAGGCCTGCCACTTTTGTTCTCCGCAATCAAACGGCGGGCAATTATCCGAATTATTGACAGCAGATTTCTCATTTCAACTGCAAATTAAGGCTATCAATAAAGCTTTCTGATGCAAAAGTGACTAATTAACCGACGGAGTGGAGCTCTGAAGCCGTGTTGTAAAAAGAAAAAAACTCCAGTCGGTAGCACGTAGTGGAAACACAGGGGAACTAATTAGTTTAATTATCAAAACAGCTAATTAAAATTACACAGTTGCCTAATTAGTTCTGTGCTTCTTGCTGTCTCTCTCTCCCTGTCTCTCTTATTTCCTCTTTGCCCTCTCACTCTTTAATTGACAGGTTGAAGTTAAATATAAAACTGGAGGAGAGAGAGAGGGAAAAGAGAGGAGAAAACGTGTATGGCGGAGTTTAACGCAATATCTCGACTGCGTGAGTGGCAGATCTCTAGAGCAGGAAAACAAATGACTTTCATACAAGCCGTTCTGAATTTTCTCCCGCTAAAGTCTTTTTGATGTGAATAAATGAAGAATTTGTCCTCTTCCTGTTACCCTGACCAAAAACAACATTGCTGTTCTGTAAAAGACCATTTTTTTAGTCAACATGATATCAGAATGAGTTGTTTTGGTAGCGTTGTGGTCAATCTACGTGCTGGTAAATGTTGAAATTCACTTTTACTGGATATAAATGTTTAAAATGTTTTTTTCTTTCAGGAAAATGGAGTAGTGATGACTCCTGCACGACACAAATTTTTGACCAATCAGATGCTCTTGTGAAGAAGATTGTCTCACCCACTTATGCCACATACAACTGACTAGTAAGTAGTAAATATTTAAAATGTTTTTATTTTTCAGGAAAATGGAGCAGCGATGACTCATCCTGCACTACACAGTTTTTTGTCCAATCAGATGCTCTTGTGAAGGAGGATGCCCCGCCCCTAATTCCGCATACAATCAACTAGTAAGTAATGCTGCATTCACGCCATATCGTAATTACCGTAACTGACATTCTACTCGGAGCTGTTCACATCCTCGGACTAGGAATTATGCTTTTCTATGGCAACACTATCAATGCCTAAACAGAGCCTATGTTGGTGGTACAGCGATCATGTGGTACAAGTCGTAGCTCTCAGAAGACTCCCAGTTGACAAGTTGTAACGCTTTTTACAAGTTGAAATCTAATAATTACGGGAATTACGATATGGCATGAACGCACCTTAAATATTTAAAATATTTTTATTTTTCAGGAAAAGAAAAAGCAATGACCCATCCTTCCCTACACGGAACTTTGTCTAATCAGATGCTCCTTTGAAGGAGAATGTCCCGCCCCCTTATGCTGCATAAAACTGACCAGTAAGTAGTAAATATTTAAAATGGTTTTTATTTTTCAGAAAAACAGAGCAGTGATGACTCATCCTGCACTATACAGATTTTTGTCCAATCAGATGCTCTCTTTAAGGAGAATATCCTGCCCCTTTACGCCGCATACAACTGACTAGTAAGTAGTAAATATTTAAAATATTTTTATTTTTCAGGAAAATGGAGCAGTGATGACTCTCCTGCACTATACAGAATTTTGTCCAATCAGATGCTCTGTTTAAGGAGAATGTCCCACCCCTTTATGTCGCATACAACTACTAGAAAGTGGTAAATATTTCAAATGTTTTTAATTTTTAGGAAATGGAGCAGCGATGGCTCATTCTACGTTTCAGACATTTTTGTCCAATCAGATGCTTTCATGAAGGAGAATGTCCTGCCCCTTTACGCTGCATACAACCAACTAGTAAGTAGTAAAAATTTAAATGTTTTTATTTTTCAGGATGAGTCATTCTGCTCTACACAGATTTTTGTCCAATCAGATCTTGTCCTCTCATGAAGGAGAATATCCCGCCCCTTTACGCCACATACAACCGACTAGTTAGTAACGTCCCACTCGCTTATGACATATACATTCAACTAGTAAGTGGCAAAAAATTTTATGTTTTTATTTTCAGGAAAACAGAACAGTGATGACTCATCCTGCACTACACATATTTTTGTCCAATCAGATGCTCTCTTGAGGGAGAATGCCCCACCCCCCTTACACCACATACAACCGACTAGTAAGTAGTAAATATTTTAAATGTTTTTATTTTTCAGGATGACTCATTCTGCTCTATAAAGATTTTTGCCCAATCAGATCTTGTCCTCTTGTGAAGGTGAATATCCCACCCCTTTACGCCACATACAACCGACTAGCTAGTAAACATCCCACCCCCTTTACGACATATATATTCAACTAGTAAGTGGTAACTATTTCAAATGTTTTTATTTTTCTGTTAAACGGAGCAGTGATGACTCATCCTGCACTACACAGATTTTTGTCCAATCAGATGCTCTCTTGAGGGAGAATGCCCCGCCCCCTTACACCACATACAAGCAACTAGTAAGTAGTAAAAATTTAAAATGTTTTAATTTTTCAGAAAAACAGAGCAGTGATGACTCATCCTGCACTACACAGATTTTAGTCCAATCAGATGCTCTCTTAAGGGAGAATGTCAAGCCCCCTTACGCCACATACAAGTATGTAGTAAATCATGGCTATAAAAAAAAAATAACGGCTGATCCGTTCAAGTGGAAATGCGTCATCAAACCAATATAATAAACACAATTGCAGTTTTAAGTCAACAACATTACATTAACAGAACTTCTCACCTCTGAAACAGGGTTATTATAAGTAACTAAAACAAACCATAAAAAACAGATTTGCCCTATGGATAAAATCCAAGTTCCGTCCAGAAGCATATTACATTATTAAAATGGATGTAACTATGATTTTATGTTGACTTTAGGTATATTTTGAGATGAAAAGAGGAGCAACAGTACTGTAAATAGAAAAGAGAATGAAAGCAGCAGTGTATATTTCCTTTCTGCATTTGTGTGGGTGTTTGAACAACAATATGTTGACTGATACTTGACTGACATCACAATTTACAATGCAGTGTACTGCTGTAACCCACTGAATATTGTTGATGCAACAACATCCTTTATTGTCTTTCCCGACCAGTATTAAAAATGGTCTAGCAGAAGAAAGGCACAATGTGAAACTACTGTAACATACGTTTACTGTATATAAACACGTGTTGAGAGGTTGATGTCACAGTAAAAAGGCCCCTCTCATTGTCGTGTCTCTGTGTATCAGATCGGCCTCTGCACATGCAAATGGGCTGGAGGCCCGTCCTACCACCTGGCTCCTTTCGGCCATGCTGGTATTTTTAGCAACGCTAATCAGGCAGCTTATTATTTCTGGAGTTCACAGAAACTTTGAACTCCAGACTCCCTCTGCCTAAAAGATTCATGAAGGCCGGGCATCGGGGGACCTGCTTAAGTTTGCAGTGGGGTCAGAGATCGGCGTTATCCCTTCGGCAAGCGCAGAAAAACAAATTGCATATGTTAAGGGCATGCCTGGTACATAGCGTATTGTTCCATTCACTCCTTTTCCCAGTGTCCATCCTATACCTTAAGCTAGTTTTCAGGCTATACAGAGCTAACCGAAAAAGCTCAGTCAGTAAGGGTAATAAACGGCCCCCAAAATACCTGAATTGGGCTGTTTGGTTGACCTTCAACTATAGATTCTTATGTACCAACCTAAACAGACACAAGGTTTGACCTCAATGACGTTTGGTCCAGTGTTATTTCTGTATTATTTATACGCTATTATAGTATTTATTTGTTATTTTGAATTAGCTTTTGTTTTTATAAAATTGTAGTCATTTTTTTTTTATATAGACCCTTTTTAATTATTTTATTTTTTCTTAAGAGCCATTATGAACTGCAATTGAAAAATAGCTGACTGAAAATTCATCAGAATGTTTTCTTTTGTGCTTCACAGATTAAATAACACCATACAAGTCTGAAATGCCATGCAGGTGAATAAATAATGACGAGTTTTCATTCCGGAGTTAACTGTTCCTTTATTAATTAAGCAAATTTCCATTTCGTTGTCATGTGTAAGAAACTTTAAAGTACTTGCGCACTTGTAAACCAAGGGACTTCATTAGATTGTGAGTGAATATGAAGGGTCTTCCAAAGTGAAGGCCTTTGTGTATAAAATGCAATCTCGCCCAGGTCTGCTGGCGGGGGGATGCATGTAGATTGCTGGGTGAATTGCCTGCAAAGCTGCTGTCCGATTTGAATTGTCAATGCGTCGCCGTTCCATTTGACTCATACGGAGACCACTTTGGCTCAGATAGTGCAAAGACAGATTCCATCAGGTCCTTATCTGTTACAACCTGCATTGCTTGCAATTGGATTCAATAGCGGCCAATAATAGTGTTATTTTTTTAAACATTAGGATACCTGGACTTTTTTTTTTTTTTTTTGCACTGGTCAGCAGCGGGGAGGAGAAAAAGGATATAAAAGGGAACCTTATTCTACCTTGTTTTTCCCACCTCCTGCTGTCCGATGGCATGAATAGTGCATTATTCCGATCATTTTTCTGACTTTCAAGAGGAAAAAGTAATTTTATCTGGTAAAGGATATATTTTTTCTTTCAGCCGGCCCATCCCAGGAGTGGTGTGCATTGTGCCGGGCTGAAGAAATCTCATCACTGTATTGATACATCACAAAAGCCAAGCACAATCATCGTCTGTGAAAGATCCTCCGAGACCAATTTAGACCCCAAAGACTTTGACCATAACATTTAAATCAGCAAAACGGACTAATTTAGTGTTGGCTATGATAGTTCTGAATACAATTATGTGGCAGAATTCATTAAAATAGCCATATAACTGATATCAGTGTTAGTCCAATTTTTCCATAATTTCCTCACTCTAAAATAATTGGACCTAGATCTCGTTTTAAGGCCATGGGAGAACTTTGATGGGACTCATTTGCAATAAGGGTGTCTTTTTCAAACAAGACATTAATTAAGTTAGAGTATCCGCTCTCCTATGTTCTTCCTTATATGTGTAGATTTTTTGACAGCTTTAAGGAATTAAAGCAACGGTTCAGTCAGAAATGAAAAATCTGTAATTATTTATTCACCTTCATGAACAAACCTCTATCACTCTGTTTTCTCTCTGGTGCATAAAGCGCATATATAGAATTTTCATGCAGGTGTTTTATTATAAACCATATGATATCTTTGTTAGAGTCATTGTTCACTGCTAATCTTCCTCTCCAGTGAGCTGTTAACTTAAGATTTACTGTGACTGCATCATTAGTCAACACTGAGTCAGGTGAACACATGGCTTGGAATTTATTCTCATTATATTATGACATTAATCTTATAATGCTATGATTTTATTTTTTTTCGAATTTTTTTTTTTTTTCTTGTATCATAACAACTCAAGATTTTAGCATGGTAGTGAATATGTTAATGTATTTGGTCTTGGTGGAACAGATCTGCTACAATTCTGCTGTTGTTGGTTATTGCTGTTGTTGTAGATTATTGCTGCTTCAAAGCTACAAAGCTACAGGGACTTGCTACTGCCCATACATACGCAGATACAATGCTGTGAGTATTTAAGACATACTGCTGCTGCACATGTAGCATATATAATAACCCATAGCAGATCTATACAGGTGGAGCTGGGGAGGTGGAGGGTTTCAGAGGAACTCTGAAAAGCACGCTGTGAAATGCTGTAGTGAATGCTAACCAGCAATTTAAATGTAAAGCAGCAAATTCATTGGCTGCATATGCAGCATGAACCAATCAGCTTGTGCCAAGTAGTTTAACGCTGAATATCATTAGTTTGCGTTAGCAACCCATCAACCTGCACCATCAAGAGTTTCATGACAGAACTTGGAATTTCTAAAATTACTTATTGATTACAATTATTTGCTAGAAATTTTTTATATTTTTAAAGTTTATTAGCATAATTTTCCAAAATATTACAATTTTCATTCAATCTTAAAGGGACAGTACTCAAAAAAAAAAATCCGTCATCATTTACTCACCCTCATGTTGTTTCAATCCTATATGTTTGGTACAAAAAAATACCTTGATAGTCAGTAGCTAATGTTTGGTTACCCACATTTTTTCAAAATATATTTTATGTGTTCAGCTGAAGAAAGAAGCGCATACAGGTTTGGCACGACATGAGGGTGAGTAAATGATGACAGAAATTCATTCTTGTGTGAACTGTCCCTTTGATGTTTGACTTTGTCATAAAAGTATTGTAAAAGTTATGTAAGTTTTAGTTATGACATTCTCAATTTTAGTTTATTATTTATATTACTTTAATATTAAAAATGAATTCATATGACTAAAAGTTAAATTTCAAAATTACATTATTTATTACATTTATTACATAAATTATTCCCAATATTAACAATAATTTAATAACAATTATTTTAACATAGTCACTGGGTCTTTTAAGGTCTTTTTTCCACATTTTTGTAACTTAAGAGTCTTTCATTGCAAGCAAAAGAGCTGCATGAAGATTATTCATAAATCAAGTGAAAAATTCCACAGGTTTGAAATGAGGTAAACAATAACAGAACTGTCATCTTTGGGTGAATTATTCCTTTGAAATCACACATTAAAAATCTACTTTCTCAAGATTTTCTCTAAAAAGATTTTTCGCTGGTCCTAGGAATTCCCATGCGTGAATGTAATACGAAGTTCTCCAAACATATCATTATGAGTCGTAGTGGTACTATTCCCAGTTTCTTATAGCGTGCTAAGGAACGATAAAAGCGAGTCTCAATTTGCCTTCATGTTAAAAGTTCAAGTCAAATATTCATCCTTTGCCTGAATCACATTCCGATTTTTTTGTCCTCTAGAGTCGAGCGTGTTGGTATCAAGTCAAACAATGTGTGCATCTGTTCAAAGAGTCAGAATAAGATGGGTGAAACTCTTTAAGAAAAGCCTTTTTTGATTGCCTCAGATGCAGACGTTCGTCTCTTGGAACAGAACAGAGCTGTCGCAAACTCCATCTTATTTACATTTTCTTTTTTTCCCACCCCACACACATACGCCGCACTGTTCCAGAAACGCAAAAAGGAAAGGGAAGGAGCCCAAAAAAAGTGTGTCTTTCAATGCCAAGGTGCCAGGGCCTTCTTTTAAGCCGTAAATGTTCTGACGCAGGAGAAGAGAAGGCGATAATGAGAGCTGAGCTGCTTTCCAAGACGTCCGTATTGTTTTAATTGTTCGAGCCACAGAACGGAAGAGAAGCGAAGTCTCTGAGCCGCAGCGCCAACATTTAAAAAAAGAACAAACCTGGCTTTTTCCAATGTGTTGGAGCAATTATGTACAAACCCTGTAATTATGCATATCTTTTTGAAACATGTAAAGCTGTATGGAAATGAGTCTGGGCCGATTTAACTCCACACCGCACACCCCCCACCGGCAGCGCATTGTTTGATATTTCAGACAGTTTTGGAGAAGTAATGGGGACTTTAAGTCAAGGTTTTGCACGAGCGTGTGCGTGCGCGAACGTGGGTGTGAGCGCGCTGAGCTAAAAGGGGAAGCTTTAGGCCGTTTATTGCGGGAAACGACGAGAAAGCGCTACAAAAACAGCCTGCGCGAAACTCCTTCCCTTCCTCCTGCGTCGTCGTCTAGTTCCCCTCCCCCTTTGCGCGTGAGGTCCCACCCTTAATTAAGTCTGCTGGGGTTTAAAAGTGTTGAATCTTGTTTAAAGACCATCTCAGCACATTTACAGGACCCGTGCGCGCATGGTAATCAGGCCATCCACTGGCATTTGAGTGGAAATCTTATTTTCAGACACATTCACCCCCCCCACACATACTTGTTTTCCCAGCGATTTCTAAAAAGATGCGGCGTGTCTGGAGATGAGAAAGCCGGGGCCGATTGTTCCCGGCTGTAAGTGAGAATATCTCTGCTCAGCACCTCTGTTTCGTGCAATTACCACTCGTTAATCCTTTCAGAAAGAAATTCAATTACTTTTATCAAGGTTATTTCATACATGATAGACAGCACTGATGCGAGGGCGCAGTGAAAGCGGCCGTTTTGTGTTTCTGGCCAAATAATTGAGCTACGCTTGCTCCTCCAGGAGAATGGTCTTCCCAGAACCACGACAAAGCAACTTGTAACAGCTCTATGAGCAACCAATAATGGGGACATTATTCCGGTTCACCAAGAGCTAAGCACCTGTTACTGCTCTTCAACGCAGAACCCACACTGACATTTAAAATTTTCATTTTCAACATTGATAACAGCTTATTGGCAGGAGTCGGCGCCGGTAAACCGACGAAGGCTCTTTAAATGCACGCAAAGTGCTGAGATTAAAATCAAATAGGTGTTTAGGTTTTCTTCCTCCCCCGTTTCTTCATTCCCTCCTTTTTCTGCTTGACTTATCTGCATTCGTTCCCCTAGACCCTCTCTCAGGAAGAGCAGTGGAATCTGGGTAGCTTTACCCCCCTCCCTCCCGCACCAATTACCCCTGGATGGATTTTTTTTTGAGTGAAGCCGGATAATTGTGTAATTATCTGGCTGAAATGGGAAGTCTAATGTGTTAAAGTGGGATTTTTTTAAGCCGTGGTGTGGAAGGAGTATGGCAGGACCAACCTGCCAGAGAGGTGGACGCTCAACCAAATTGATAAGTGAGGAGATAAGTCCCACTCGGCTGAAGTACAGCCAGGACCACCGATTCCACATTGGAGAAGGCCGGAAGACCTAGAAATTGATTTTTTTTCCCCCACTGAATAAATCCACCAAGATATATCAGGTGATATTCAAGTGCTTGGGGGTCCATATGTGCAAATTTTATATTTACACACACACACACACATATATAGCTGGGTAGTAACTGATTACATGTAATCTGGATTATGTAACCACATTCCAAAATTCAAAGTATTCGTATTACATTTTAGGGTGCTTTCAGACCTGCCTTATTTAGTTTGGTTGAATCACACTAGAGTTTGTTATCCCTTTTGGGGCAGTTTGTTTGGGCAGGTGAGAATGGAGCAATCCAACGCTGTCTCACGGAATATGTACATATTTTATGAGGTGGCTAATTCGTACAAATTCGTATGACCTCACTTGTACGATTTGCCTAGACCCCAGTGATGGGTAGGTTTAGGGGCGGGGTTAGGTGAAGGGCATTCATACGAATTCATACAAATTGGGAACTTGTAAAATACATACAATTTAGCCAAAAACGTATGAATTTATACAAGTGAGGTTGTATGAATTCATACACATTAGCCACCTTATAAAATATACAAATTGCTGTGAGCTTGGGCTGAGCAATCACACTCAGGTGCCCACCAGAAGCGGACCAAAAAAGCATACCGAGACCTTGAAAAGGTGGTCTAACCCTGGAGCGGTTTGTTTGTGGTGAGAATGCGATCCGATCCAACGGACCAGTGAACCAATCTATATCACAATGTGTGTTTTATTACAGCTCTGTGAAAAGCAGTAGCTTTGTTGTTTTGCTAATACCTCTTAAATTGAAACTGTGAGTGTCTGTGGATGAGCATGTCTTCGACATTAAAAATAAAAATGTTGCTCTTCTTTGTAGTAGGTGCGTTTTAAAAATGTTTTTCCTAACGAATCCTGGATTTCTGCTCAAAATGCTAAATTAATATTACAACAGCTACACAAAACAACAATAAGCCCACAAAGCTGTGTCGTTCCATCATGATGGATGCCAGCTATGAGCGGAAACCTGGAAAATAAATCGTGGAACTTTGTCCAATGAGAGGACAGTTTACTCTTGCGTGATTTGTGTGTTTAGAATTTTTGAATAAAATGCAAATTGTAATCCCTGGTTTGGAACAAAGCAATCGATATACAGGCATAAAAGCACCCTTAGAATGCTTGTAATCAAATTACAGTTACTTTTTATGGATTGCCCGGTTACATATTATTCACACAATGGCACAATTTTTTCCAAAAAAAAATTTGACACTTTGACATAACATAAGATCACCTATTCATTACTTGTGCAACTAAGTACTAAAAAATCACATTTGGATATGGAATGTTTGATGTTAAAAATTTGTACTCTATATTTTTATAATGTATTCTTAATTATTTGCATTTTAAACTCACAGTATTGACATTTCAGTGTATGCTAATGACAAAACGTCCTTAAATAACTGCAATGACTGTTGGTAAAGTCAAAATATTTCTATAATTGAACACACATTTGTGTTTTTAGTTCTCTGATGTTGATTAATGGTCACATTGAAATGGTAAACGTGTAGACAGGCACACATTTATTATTAATATTTTTTTAGTATTCAGGTGTTTAAATAATGTATTCCACTTTAATTAATAGCTCTTAATCAACTCACAAACCCACTGCAGTTCTTACATTAAGCCCAATTTGGGAACATCTGGTTTAATGTAATGTTTAATGTACTTCATGACGTGGATATTAAAAAAATGAAATATATTTTCTGCCTAAAAGTAATAAAAAAAATAGTCAAAATACATTACCTATAGATTACATTACTAACTACAGTTTTCATCAAGTAATCTGTAATAAGTAACATAGTAATCTATCCAGCTCTGTATATTTAACGACATTTATATATCAATATGATGATAGGGCAAACTCTTAAATGGAACAAACAGCCATTTATTAATAATATGATGCACTTGACAGTTGTGCATAAAACGGTATAATTTGACTCATTTTCACTTTATTACGCTTATTAAATTATCACCAAGAAAATAATGACCTCTAAACCTCTACATATATCTAAACCTGAGTAATATAGCAAATAACATTTAGAAGATGAGTCCACTGCTTGAATCTGTAAATAAACCAACGTACAAACTATCAAAACACTTAAATTCTGAGGAGATCTGCTCCCATTTAACAAGAACAATATTACATTGACCCTAAACCGCTTCTCTTCGCACGTGATTTTGCGCTGGCAGATCTGAGATCTTGGCTCCAAGACAAAGCTGGTGGTAAACAGCAACTTGTGAAAATGAGGGTTTGGAGGGGAGAGAGACAACACAATGGAAATTCAGGGGAAAAGCAACATGAGATATGTTGTCTCCTTCAGCGGTTGTTAGGAAATAAATTGCTTTTGAAAGTAGAAATGTTTACCTCAATTGAGAGACATTTTATGTCCTTGACAGGAAATTATTTCACAGCTTCTCTTGCGGTTGCTCTTTCCAATGGTCATGTTTTCTTAACCTTACAAAATAACTTGGCCCCTACATTCACCTCGAGTATAAACACTTATTCTGTGTTTTGAGGCCTCTCTCAACGGGTACCTTAACTAATTTCTTTCTTCTGTGGAGGAACTGCCAAGACAGAATGGATGGAAAAGAGGCGTGCTGCTATTCTGACTACTCCCCATATTTGCCCTTTGTGTTGAGTATGTAGCAAGTGGCGGAAAGTAAATCGAATGTAGAATTGCACTGACAGTCAAAAATGGGACGTTTTTCCTCTTTAAATTTGTATTAAAAGTATGCACCTTGCTCCCATAATATTGCAGTTGTTGTTGGCAAAACAAATCATATGAACTGTACAATTGAGAGTAAAATTTGTTTATGGCTGTTAATGTTAGCGTAGTGTAGGCACCGTTGGCCCATTGTTGGCTTCCCGGCCAATTTAGAACTTATCGCTTCAATTTAATTGAGTACGTGGCAGAACTTGGGGGACAGACAGAGGACTTTTGAGCATATAAGGTGAAATCTGAGGATACATCAGAATGGAACATTGCTGCTATTCTGTGTTAGTCTGCAGCTCTAATGATTAATTTTACTGGAACACATTTTCATCTGAATACCATTTGGAGAGTTTTCAACCACAGACTTGAACAAACAGACTGTAACAATGATGACAATCATTTCAGACACTAGCAATAACAGACACAAGTTTAAGCCTCTAAACAAAACAAAACAGCTACAGATCCACATACATAAGAAATGTCTTTATTTTATATAAATATCTAAGTATATACCTCTTCATTCATTCATTCATTCATCCATATAGTAAGATTAATTTATTCATTTAGTAAAGAAGTACATTCAGGAATGAATCAATTGCATGCTTGAATGAGTTACTCACTTAGCCATTTTGTTTGAAAACACTAATTTATTAAGTAACAAAACAAGTGACTATATTATGAGTCACTGAATCCTTTGCTTAGCTGATTCATTTAGAAATACTGTTTAATTCAAGAATGCCAATGCTATCAATACACTGCGTATTGATATTTCAAAAACACTCATAAAGTAAGGTTTATACATTCAAATTAAAAACACTTGACTGCATTAAACGAATGAGTTAGTGAATTATTCACTTATTATTCACTAATTCATTTAATAACAAAACAAGTGCCTTTATGAGTGAGTCATTGAATTATTCACTTAACTGATTTAGTTAGAAATTCATGAAGGCCATTTCTGCATTTTGTTTTTCAGTGGGTACTACTTTGGCTTTATTTCATTTTCTGAAATATTTTGGCAACTGGCAATATTGTGTCTAAAATCTAAGTTACAAAAAGAAAGGTGCTTTAAAAAGGTTCTTCAGAGCGATGCCATAGAAGAACCATTTTTGGTTCCACAAAGAACCATTCAGACAAAGGTTCTTTAAAGAACCATCTCTTTCTTACATTTTTATAATCTGAAGAACCTTCATTCGCTACAAAGAACCTTTTGTGCAACATAAACGTTCTTCAGATGTTAAAGGTTCTTTATGGAACCATTTAAACAAAAAAGGTTCTTCTATGGCATTGTAAAGCACCTTTATTTTTAAGAGTGTGGTTTATTGAATGCACATTTGTGGGTGTTTGTGAGAAGTTTTTTTCTGAAATAGAGCGTCTATTGTAGTCTTTATATTCAGTCTTTGGCAAGAGCTTCGCTTCCAAGGGCATTTTCTCAGGAGCAGTGCAATTACCCAATAAATCAACCAATAAAGACAAAGTTAGTTGTCATATAATTTCTGTATATAGAGAATACTGATTCATTCAAAAACACTGATTAATTTATCGTTTATTCATTAATTCAGATTCATTTAGTAAAGAAACACATGATTATCTTTGTGATTTGTTCAGAAAGACTGCATATATTGAATGAGTTAGTGAATTATTCACTTAACTGAACACTAAGTCGTTCAATAACAAAAAAGTGACTGCCTTTATGAGTGAGTCATTGAATTATTCACTCAGCTGATTCATTTAGAAATTCACAAAGGCTATTACCGCAAGTTTTTCAGCGGTTACTGTTTTGGCTGTGTTTCAAATTCTGCTATATTTTGGCAGCTGGCAATTTTGTGTCTAAAATATAAGTTACTCAGTTTATTGATCGGCACATTTGTGGGTGTTTCTGCAACAGAGCATCCAATATAGACCTGTATTTCCACGTTTTGTTGTATAAAAGGTGTTACTGCCCAATATATGCTGATGTATTCTATTCTTTTCCCGAAATACTGCTGTAATAGTTTTCATATTGCACATTTAAATGGCGAACATAGACAGAATCTGGCTTGTTATGAAAGGCACAGGCATAATGTCTTTCTGTCAAATGTTTATAGTTTAAAATGAATGAATGACTCACACCTGGGAATCAAGATTTCATCAAATTTCACTTAAAGAGGCAACATCTATTAGCACCTCACACTTTAGCAGCAGGCATTTTAAACAAACAACGTGCTCCATCAAACAAGTTAATGCTTTCACAGATCATACATTCAGTTTAACAGCGGATATTGGTGCAACCTCTTTCGAGAGAGACGGCACAACAGTTTATTGAGCACCTCTCAACCACAAACACAGGTAAACAAAAACACAATGGCACTCCAACCAAAAGGGCCTTGTGTACAGCTGACCCTCTCTAGGTCCTCGCTGTAGCATGTTCTGTTTATAATGAGCCATGAATGCAACAAATGATGCTAAGCTAGGCACAAATGGATGTGGATTTAGTGAATTTACCATTTCACTCAATTTTATGCAGGTGATATACTAAGTAAAAAAAAATAATGCAAAATAATAGTGTTTTCACTTGAGGTCTCAAACTTTTGAACCTCTTGTTATTTTACTGTGAACTTAGGATGAGCATGTGAAACAAGATTCCCAACTTTTAAAACTTGGAATCTAGATTAATGCCACTGCAAGGAAAACGCAGCATCGTTTTGACAACATCACCAATAATCCTGATTGAATAGTGATGATGACTGTCATAAAGGCTACGGTTGTCTGATCAAGTTACTGCATTCCAACTAACGACGACAACTGCGGGGAAAAAAAGAATTGACGATAGCTAATTAGCAAATCCATAATGTTTCCCTCCTTTTAAGCATCTCCCTTGAGGGTGTTTTGAATCATTATGCAAATGATGTTGTCAAATGTCAATTAGTGCAGGAAGAAACTCTCATGATTTATTATTTTCAAGAGTACTTTTGCAGAGGGAAACTTCTCCCACTAGTCATCAAAGGAAATGAAAGATGAGATATATGTGTGGGAAGAGCGCACGCGAGTCTCTCTCACCCGCTGCGGGGAGCGAAAACCTTCATTTGTAGGCAAGGGACAAGGGAACGCTTAAGTGGTCCACTCTGGGACCACACCAAACAGACCTTTGACATGCGTCGTTGTTTCAACCGGCGAGGGTTTTAACACAAGGACTCTACACTTGGACGCATTTTAATGTACCGCAGATGTTGTAATTAATGTCACAGACAAAAGATACTTTTTTTGATACGCCATAATTACGAACAAGGACATAAACACATCAGGAGAGCTTGTTTGACAGTTGAAGGATCCTCTTCGTTTTTCGCTTTTTTTGTTCCCCAGCGTGTTTCGTTGGCACGACAAGAGTTTCGCTTCCAAAACTATTCACAATCCCGGGTGAAGGGCATTTCTTAGCAGCAGTGCAATTACCCAATAAATCAGCCAATAAAAGACAATGTCAGTTGTCAATTAGGTTTTATAATTGAATAATTATTGGACAAAGAGTCAAGGTAGGGTGGTTAAGGCTGTGGTTCTCCAAATGTCACAAAGCAATTGAAATGAATTACACAACTCCAAAACGACTCCCGCGATTAGCTCGTTTGCTTTGTTTAGCAAAGCCTTCCTTTTCGCTCTCTTTGGTTCTTTCCCCCTCTCTCTGCTTGTTCTCATCGCTCAAAGGCTCTGGCTTCTGCAAAGTGGAGTTTAGAGGTTTCATTACGATGACTGCATGCCTTAATTAACCGAGCACACAAGTCTGTGTCTAATAAACAGAGTTACAGACATTATTATTGAGGAAAACTCTTCATTTCGTAATGCACCTGCAACCATTTTTGTGCTATGCTTCACATATTGTAACATCTGGGCTTGATCTACTGTAAAATGTATGTTATAGATCGCGCTAATTGAGGGGTGCTTGGAGATTATCTGAAAAAATAGCATGCTTCTTTTTCAAAACCCAATTAGGGATCACATCAGGGTTGTTAGGTGAATTATTTATTCATTATCCAGAGGTACATTTAATGGGCCAAACTCATTTAGATGCTCATTATCAATCTTGGCAACAGATCATATTATCTGGACGTTTTGATCTTTCTGAAGCACAACCGTGTACAGAATGAAGGTGGAGCTCTGTGGAAAAAACACCAACAACATGCCAGATTCTGCCTTTGATTAAACATTGAGGATTGGCCTCTTGCAGAGAACAGAGTCATGGATGGCTCAGCAGACTTTCCCTGGACTCCCGTCCCGTGAGTCCACTGTGCGCCTCAGTTGGCGGTGTGTTTACAGGTGGCCATCCAACAGAAAATCAGTACAATTAAAATAGTTCATATATGTAGTTTGAGAGAGAGAGAGATAGAGAGTTTACACTGACAGTTTTAAAAATTACATTACAGGCAACTAATCATACTCCAAACTTCAGATTTGTACTGGCGACGAAAATACACCACAAAAGGAAACTTCGAAATGGGATTTAGAAGGGATTTTGATTGGCAGCATATGCTAAACATCAAGGTTGGAATTAATAAGAACATGCTGATTCATGTTTGTCATAGATCTGTTAAGTCTTGAGGGATGAGGTCCCAGCGTAAACCGTGTCCCATTTTGATGAGAAGTACAAGAACAGAATGAATATATAAATGAGGGGGTTTGGTTGCCAGACGCACATCTTCATGGGTAATTTAGCTGTATTTTCTTTTTATTTGCTTGATATGCATAACAAGGCGAGGTAATGTCACTTTTAGGAGCTTAGCCACATGTATGTGGTAAAAGTTTTACATGAAGCATGAACTGCTTAAAGTAGGAGCTCAGACTAGGATATTTCGAACTGGTTTCTCTGAGGAAGTTAGTACTACTTTTAATGAAATCAAGACTAGGTTGGACTGTTTTTCCTCTACATCAATAATAGTATTTCTTATAAAATTTAGTTTAATTTTTTGTTTTCAGGTAACAGGTAAAGTGTAAAGTCTACTAAAATATTCTTTATGTATTAAAGTCAGTTTCCGTCACTGAATAAAAATAAAAAATGGTGTGTTTATCTGATAATCATAGTCTGATTGTTTCAATTCTGAGAAATAAAGTCAGAATTGTGAGATATAAACTCACAATTCTGACTTTTTTCTTAGAATTGCAATTTTGACTCTGACTTTATATCTTGCAATTCTGATTTTATAACTTTATAAAAAAAAGCAAAAGTCAAAATTGCGAGATATAAACTCGCTATTGCAAGAAAAAAGTTTTTATCTCAATTCTGACTTTATAACTCACAATTGCAAGTTTATATCACGCAATTGACTTTATAACTCACAACTGAGAATTCACATTATGCAGTTATGACTTTATAACTTGCAATTGTGAGTTTATATCACGCAATTTTGAAAAAAAAGTAAGAATTGTGAATTTATAGCACGCATATAACTATATAACTATATAACTTGCAACTGCTTTATAATTTGCAATTGTGAATTTATAGCATGCAATTATGACTTTATAACTTGCAATTGTAAGTTTTTATCATGCAATTCTAAAAAAAAGTCTGAATTGTGTCTTTATATCACGCAATTCTGACTTTATAACTCGCAATTGTGAATTCACATCACGCAATAATGAATTTACAACTTGCAATTGTAAGTTTTTATCATGCAATTCTGAAAAAAAGTCTGAATTGACTTTATATCATGCAATTCTGACTTCATAACTATAAATTCTGATTTTTTATGAGATGTATACTTGCAATTTCGAGTTATAAAGTCAGAATTGCGAGATATAAAGTCAGAGTCAAAGTCGCAATTCTGAAAAAAAAGTCAGAATTGTGAGTTAATATCTTGCAATTCTTGCAAGACTTTATTACTCACAATTGCGAGAATTTTAAATCAAAATTCTGAGGAAAAAAGTCAGAATTGTGAGTTTGTATCTCACAATTCTGAGAAAAAAAAGAATTGTGACATAGAAAGATGCAATTTTTTTTTTTTATTCAGTGGCGGAAACGGGCTTCCATATTATTGTGATCGGTTGTGTTTTTTGTGCTTTCCATAATTTAATGCATTTGCAAGTAAAACTGGACAGTTAACACAAAGCTTGATTTTATTCATTAGGAATCGATTGGATCACCAAATGTCACCATGGAGGATTGACTTCAGATGGAAAGGAGTCACTAAAGAGGTAAAAGTTTGAACTGTGATGGTTACATGCTTTCAATTTCAAACCCAGACAAGAAAACACTATAAAGTTGACTTATGCACTCTATTTCAAGTCTTCTGAGGCCATTTGATAGCTTTGTGTACTGGTTAGATTAAAATAACTTGTTTTCGCTAATCGGCTCATCTACTGAAGCTCTCAAATCAAAAATGATGACTTATAGTGAAATGGTGGTGATTTATGCTGTACCTCAGAAGTTTAATTGTCAAACAGGTGGAACAGGAGATGAAGAATACGAACTCTAACCTAACCAATTAGAACCGAACTAGATCTTTATTACTGTACGCCTTTCACTCGACTGAAATGCTTTTCAAGATAGCTTTTAATGAGAGCTCCTCTCTTCCTCCTCTCCATCCGGTATGTGCCGTTAGTGAGCTCTATCAAGTGGTATAAATCTTTAATTTTCAATATCAGCATTAATTGCCGAAACAGCCTAAGATCTCTGCTCGGCTTCTGCCTTTCATCCTCTCCGCTGGTGGAATTCCGGAGGGGGCTGCGCTCAATCGTTTGCTCCCCTAAGTACACAAAATTAGCTGCTTATCTGTTGATCTCCGTACATGATCCCTATGAAATCCTTTCTGTGTGTCCAAGGCTACAGCCTTCACAAGAGCCTACAGGAACCTCCTCGGTCTCTGTTTCGCTTGTGCTTGTCCTCGCTCTCTTTCGCTTCCCTGGCCCACAGAGGGGAAACTAAGCCTAATTAAATTGCTCTCAAAGACAATGAGGACCAGGCTTCCACCTCTTATGCCTCCCCTGTCACTTCCAGGGGCTTCAGGCAGACCTTAAGCCCCAGTCTTTTACCAAGCTGCTTGGAGGGATTTCGCAAAAATTGAATTGTCATTCACATCCGTTAACCTCGGCGTAATGCAGGCCTATGCCAGAAACCGGGTGAGCGGAATATGTTAGAGAAAAATTTCGAAGCTCCCAAGTAGATTACGACTAAGTTTCCTCTTTGAGGTCCAGTTCAATACGGTGCCAGATCTTTTGGAGCCGCAACCCCGCATCTGCTCGTCCGCAAACGGTCTCCTTAATCTCGTCGCGTTTGCCCACGTTAATGAGCGCCGGCTGTGGAATTAAGCTCGCCTCTGCCCGTTAATGCTGTCTGCGAGAGCCCGAGAGTGACTGTAGCCCTCGTTAGCGCTGCCTGCTCGCTATTGATTGTACTGGGCCACTAGGGGCTCCCTACCTGCAGTTGACTTTGTACTTCTCCAGGAGTTGTAAGGGTCTGCCGAACAACAGGGACCACGCACATCTCAAACAAGGTCTATGAAAAGCCTATCAATTAGGCTTTGAAGGTCAAGCAAACTCTCTCTGTGCCTCCTTCTGCAGTTCTGTCTTTTTCTTTCTCGCTCTCTCTCTCTCGCTTTTTCCTGGCTGGACTTGCTCATCTCGAGCTGGCACTATCTCCGATGCTCTCTCACTTGCATCGCTCTCTCCAAAATACATCTGAAGACTCCATTCAATTAAATATCTCTCGGCTCCAGCTGCTCCCTAAGTGAAAGGTCAAGCAAGTCCAGGAGGCTAAAAGAGAAAGGCTTGGCTTCTTCAGAAAGCTCCCCTCCACCTCCCAACAAAGCCTCCCCCAAGCCTGGGCTTTCTCTTAATGATCCCCACTGGTCAATCCCTAACTAGCGATGACAGTTCCCCCCAGAAGCACCACTGCGGATGGGAGCCGATCGATCAGTTGGAGCAAAAAAAAATACACATAATGATAACCCGCAGACATAATGTCAAGCCCTTGTGCCGTCCCAATTGGTTGACATTCAGGTGGATAGAGGGGAGGGCCAAGTGCCGAGACATCAAAAGAGAGGTGCAGCGGTGGGCTCCTTCACGCCAAGTGAGGTCTGTTAACCCCTCTCTCGCGTGACCTCTAATTACCCGATACGTGGCCTGAGGGAGTGTAAATGGGATGGCCGTCAACTCGGAGTGACCCGCACACCGTCGCTGTCAAAACAAACACCAGTAATTGCGGCTCATTACTAGAGCAGTAATCCAGCTATACAGGCTTGTCCTTTTGTGAAATGTTAACCATCTAGTGGTTCTCAAACTTTTCAGGCCAAAGTAACACCTTTGAGTAAATGGGATAATACCAGTACCAGCAAGTCAAAACAGTGTTCCCCAGGGGTTAAAAGGACAGTTCACCAAAAAATGAAAATGTTGTCATTAATTACTCACCCTCATGTCGTTTCAAACCCGTAAGACCTTCGTTCATCTTTGGAACACAGATTTAGATATTTTTAATGAAATCTGAAAGCTTTTTGAACCTGTATAGACAGGAACACAATGGACACGTTCAAGGCAAAGAAAGGTAGTAATAAAGGTAGCATCATTTTATAAAGCTATGAGAATAATTTTTGTGTGCCAAGAAAACAAAAACAACTTTATTCAACAATTTCTTCTCTTCTGTGTCATTCACGCATTCATGAGAGCTATCAGATTTCATCAGAAATATCTTACTGGTTGGCGCCGATAGCGTTCGGGGTAGCGCGCCGACAAACAGCGCCGTTGTGCTACGGCGTCCCGAGTTCGAATCCCAACTCGAGGACCTTTACCAATCCGCCCCATCTCTCTCTCCCACTTTGCTTACTGTCAACTCTGATCTGTCCCATCATAATAAACACAAAAAATGCTAAAAATAAATCTTAAACAAACAAACAAACAAACAAACAAACAAAACTAAAAATCTTAGGGGTTTGGAACGACATATCCCTTTAAATTATTTTTGAAAGACATTTTGGCCACTTAATGGCAGTTTGCTTGTCAGTTTAATCCATCCATGTTCCAGTCCAGTGATATACATATAAATGAAGTAAACTGAAATCTTCTGAAATCTAAACTGAAAAGTTCATATATCTGTTATTCTAATGGGGGTAGAAAAATAGATACACTTAATAATCTGTGATTTTTTTAGTATTTTAAAATTTAGTTTGACTATCATATAGTAATAGTGTAAAAGAAAATTATTTGTATTAATATATATATTTGTATATAATATATCTTTATACATGAATATATCATTATAATTTTTATATTTAATTATATTTTAATATAAAATATTAGTTTAACTCTTGGTATTATTTTATTTATTTTAATCGAAAATATGTGACCCTGGACCACAAAACCAATCATATGGGTCATTTTTTTAAAAAGATATATATTTTGACATTCATAAATCTGAATAAATAAGCTTTAATAAGGGTGCAAAAGAATCAAAATACTGATATAGCAATGCATATTGCTAATCAAAAATTAAGTTTTAATATATTTACAGTAGGCAATTTACAAAATATCTTCATGGAACATGATCTTTACCTAATATCCTAATGATTTTTGGCATTAAAGAAAAATCAATAATTTTGACCCATACTATGTAGTTTTGGCTATTGATGCAAATATGCCCGTGCTAACTTAAGAGTGGCTTTGTGGTCCAGGGTCACATTTACACTTTCTCAAATACATGCTTAAACATACTTAGAATATTCCATTTTATTATTATAAGTTATCATACAAATTCCAACTTGACTCAGAATCATCTAAGATGCTAAAATGTTTAAGAGCGAAAAAGAAGGTTTCACCTCCATCTCATTCATTGTTTTTTATGTGTTTCAGCACACAAACTGGAAGTCTATAATGCTCCACACATGGCCCATTCACGTCACATAGCTCAAAAGGGTAGGTTATGCATTAGAGAAAGTCTATTCAGCTCTGCTTCTGAAAGGCCAGTGTCATGCAGAGTTTAGCTCTAACCCTAATCAAACACACCTGTCTGTAATTTCCAAGTGAAAACCTCGACCAGCTTGTTCAGGCATAATTTATTACAGTTAACTTTCTAGGACTCTCTAGGAGGTATTGGAGATGGCAAAATGATGGCAAGATAAAACTGTATACATTTTTTTTTTAGCATTTACATTTTTGCATCATGTCACATACCACTTGGTGGCACTCTGCAGCACCACAGTTTGAGAACCACTGATCTAGAAAAAAATTCTTTGATAACAAAGTATTAAATGGCAGTTTTGAATCCAAAGCTGAATTAACGATGTTAATACTGTAAGTGCATGTCTTCACATTTACCTCAGAGGGAAAGACTGCCTTTTCACACTCAAACTTGAAAAACAAATGGCTCCGGTGGGACCAGGCACCCGTACGGGTTCGTCTTACCGTGCGATGCTTTGGCAATCTATTTCCCCCTTTAATTGCGAGCAGACAAGTGGAACCATACATCTGCTCTATGCCGCTCGACCCAATACATAAGCGCCATTGATCAGTCTGGCTTAAAAAGTGGTGCCAGTTTCCAATCCCTCACTGAAAGCAGGAGAGGCACTATCAGAGGAGTTGATATGATACACCAACTCCTGCCTGCCACCCCCTCTCCGTTTCAGATTAAATTCAGGGTGTCTCATTTTGGATGGGCGGCGGACAGACGGCCTGACTCCAGCGCTAGATGAGAAAGTGTTGGGCTGGGCCAGCCCCCCTGCCCCGAAGTCTCATCAATAGCCACTATGGCAGCCAAGCCGCTGTAACACAGGACGCCTGTCGCTTGTATGCTGATTAGAACAGAGCAGAGGGATAGAGAGCGGCAAGGAGACTCTTGATCAGTACCTGTCTCTGTCTCTCTCTTGCTGTCTGTCTCTCTAAATGCTAGGACAGACTGGTGGGGGATCGTATTTCCCATACTGTCAATACTATCTTACCTCGGTCCTTGTCTCCTCCTGGTTTCATAACCTTGTGGTACACAGCGTCCCCTTAATTAACACCATCGTCTCTGGATTAAAGAGGATGTTTTATAATGCCATTGATTTAAAGCGATTGTTCACCCAAAATGAAAATGCTTCAGTCATGTATTTATCTCAATGTCATTATAATAACAAAAAAGCATTTTTTTTTTATAATTCTATATTTTTATGCATTAAAATATGTATCATTCTAGTTTTAATATATTTATAGATATATTACCAACTGTTTTTTAGGTAACACTTTACAATAAATTTCCATTAGTTAATGTATTAATTAACATTGAATGAACAATGAGCAATACATTTATTACAGTATTTATTCATCTTTGTTAATGTTAATGAAAATACAGTCATATATTGTTAGTTCATAGTGCATTAACTAATGTTAACAAGCACAACTTTTGATTTTAGTAATGCATTAGTAAATGTTAAAATTGAGAAAAACTAAAATGAATACATTCTATAGAAGTAGGCTATTGTTCTTTCGTAGCTTGGTGGATTAGGTAGTTAACTAATGTTAACTAATGAACCTTATTGTTACTATTTTTTAAATAAAATGTTACTATGTATAATATTTGTATAATTTTATTTATTTATTAGCTTGAAAAAGTATATAGGTATACAGTACTTTCACAAAAAGTTTCAAACAGCTTCATCACACTTGCAAAATCTCATTATATTGTATTTATTATTATTATTATTATTATTATTATTATTAAAATATTATTATTATATAAGTATTATTGTATTCCATATTATTATTATTATTATTATTATTATTTATTAATTGATTTATTTGGCAGCAATTTAAGTATTATTGTATTCCATATTATCTTGTTCATCATTATTGAACAAGATCATTATTATTATTAATTTGTGCATTTATTTATTTATTTGAAAATTGGCAGCAATTTGACTAAGTATTATTATTATTCATGTATACATTCATTCAATTATTTATTTGAAAAACTGGTAGCATTTTTTACTAAATTATATATTTTTTTATTTGAAAATTGACAATTGGACAAAGTATTATTGTATTTCATATTATTTATTTATTTAATTGGAAATTGTCAGCAAATTGAATAAGTATTATTATATTTCCTTTTATGTTTTTATTTTATTTTCATATTATTATTATTATTATTATTATTATTATTATTATTATTTGCGCTGTTGTCTCTGGACTACTGACATTTTTGATGACATTGATTTAAAGTGATTGTTCACCCCATAAAATTAAATTCTACAATAATTTATTTCATTTATTTCTTTCCAAACTCATTTTGTTGTTGTTGTTGTTTCCTTTTGCCAAACAAAAAAATAAAAAATAAATAAATAAATTGAAAAAAAAATTTGTCCTAATGAAAGTCAAGGGACCCCAAAAAGTTGCATAAAAAATGCTAACATAAACCTCAAATGTAAACTGACTCTAAAACTTATTGGTTCTTGCACATCATGTGACCAAATTTCAAAACATTTGAGGTTTGTGTTGCCAATTTGATATAGCTTTAAGTCCTTTTTTGAGGATTTAATGAAAATCATGCAGGTTTGCATTAAATGATAGCATAATTTAAATTTTTAAGAGAAACATCCTTTTAATTGCACTTTCGTTTGGTATTAAATGTGTCTCTTTTAAATGTATTCGCCTCAAACCTGAAGTTGTAGGACTTCAGAAATTGCTTCGAATATTAGTTTTGCTCACAAGAGAACCAGTTCTGACTCTCTTCCAGCGATGTGACAGATTTGTTGTCAGTAGCATTTACCACCTTAGGCAAGCGTCAGCCAACATATTAAAGTTAAAAGTATTGAAGTATAGGGACTCGTTTATTTTCCTAAATTCATCTCGTGCGGCAAAATAAATAGAGGAGGACAAGTTAAGGCCGTCGGATATTAAGTACATAAAGATTGCGATATTCAGCTTGTATCAGTTACGGTAAACTGGAAAAGTGCTGTGTAAGTTATGACAAAAATCGGATTCCTCAATCAATCTTCTTTGTCCCTCATCGATCCGAGGGTCATACTTTCCCTTGTGTCAAAAACAAAACAAATGTTGCAGTGCTGTATGATTTCTCATTAAGTCCATGTCTCCAATGGTCTCCAATGGTCTGCAGACACTCCCACAAATCAATAGCTTGGGGTCTCTATGAATTGCTATTGTGATGATGAGGAATTGATCTCTCCTCTTATGGGAATGTTTTATGTGACAGAGAGACCGCTCACATATTCAAATATCACAAGCAGCGCATGATTTCAGTAAACACCGAATGAATCTATTACCGGATTTGAATTTCCCATGTCCTGTGGAGAAAACGAAACAGTATACTATTGTATAAGTGTATCAGTTTACTGTTACCGAAGCAATCGAAACTCATTGAACACTTAGTATTACATTCACGTTCAAGCATATGGTGAATCATTTGAGCACAGTCCAACTTTGTAAAGTTCAAACCAGCTGGAGTTTTACAAATCTATAACAAACTTCCACCATCCATCAAAACTAAGAAACCAAAGTGCAGTTTTTTCCAGGATTTCTACAGGTGCCGCACTCAAAGTCAGCCATTTCCTTTGGCTCGACACTCTTCGCTTGATTTCTGCAAAAGTCCCTGCTTGCTCCCTTTGATTGAACTCAATGGGATTACAACAGAGTTAATCGCTTCTGGGTTTGTCCACTTATTACCATGTGAACTCCCCCTCGGCGCCCCATTGTTTTCCGCCCTTCCATAAAGATTACCTTGAGCGCAGTTTGGAATTGCTCTATTGTCTCCGTCAGAGTGTGGGAGCTTAATGAAAGCGGAGTGGCAGACTTCACAATGGAGACGGCTGCCGTGGCGAGAGGTGGCCGCGTGCTCATTAATGAAAGCGCCGCGACTGCCTTTAAAAATAGAATTGCTGCTTGGCCTCAGATTGAGCTATTAGGGACTTGTGATTGTATGTAAAGCCCCCCCCATCCGCAAATGTACCTTCAAACACTTACCAGCTGGAAACGCAGAGAACGGCACCACAGGCCACCTGCAAGGTAACCCAGATGAGGGAGCCAGACTTTTTATTTGTGTCTGTTTTACAGTAGCTAATGGCTACTATTATACTGTGAAATTAGAAAGATTTAACATTAAAAATAAGCACACAGCTGCTTCTTGTCTGCACAAAAGACAGTTTTTAAGTTATAATTTTGTTTTTGCATGTTTATAACAAAAGGTATCCAAGCAATTCATATTAATATTAAATTAATTTAATATTAAAGTAATATTTATTTAAAGAAATGTTTAACTTGATATTGCATTTTGGTGTATGTGAAGAGGTGCAAAATCCCCTAAAAGCCATCTCGGTCAAAAATGAGATGATGATACTGAGTGAATGCTCTCGACACATATGTCCATCAAATATTTTTACTTCAAACTTCGCAAAAATCCCAGCCTCAGCCCAATCAGAAGTACCAGTACTTAGGTAGAAACCTATATATAGGAGCCTGAAAAAAATGCATTTTTTAAAGAAAGATGATACATGGATTTAGAGGCTTTTGCATCTGAACTCTTCATAGTTCTTTCTGGTTCTCGAATCTGATTGGCTGAGAACTTTCTCCAGCGGTGCGATGTTCTAGTCCACTATAGTCTCATAAATAATGCTGTTTTGTCGCAGAAAGTAGTTTTTACGTTTTTTGGTTAAAAATGTAGTAATAAGCGGTTTGTTAATAAAGGTAACACTTATTAACCATTCAGTGCATTCAGTGCTTAGATTTCTGCATAAAAATGACCCAAAACGTCATTATATTTTCATGTAAGTCCTGAAAGTAGACAAAGAGAACCCAATCAAACAAGTGAGAGAAAAATATTTTCTTTGTCATTTATTTGTTGAGAAAAATTATCCAGTGTTACATATTTGTGCGTTGCAAAAGTATGTGAATCTCTTGGATTAGCAGTTAATTTAAGGTAAATGTATAGTCTATCTTTGCAGATGTGTTTTCAGTCAGTGCAATGACTATCAAATGTCAGTATGTGACCTGTTTTATTCAAAGAACAGGGATCTATCAAAGTCTGATCAGGTTTATGGAAGTGAATCATGTCACGAACAAAGGAGATTACTGAGGACCTCAGAAAAAGAGTTGATGCTGCTCATCAGGTTACAAAACCACCTCTAAAGAGTTTGGACTCCACAAATCCATGGTCAGACGGATTGTGTACAAATTCAAGTCCACCGTTACCTTCCCGAGTAGTGGTCGACCAACAAAGATCACTCCAAAGCAGAACATGTAATAGTCTGCGAGGTTGCAAAAGTTCCCACTTCCCAGGGTAACTTCTAAGCAACAAAAGGCCTTTCTCACATTGACTAATGTTATGTTCATCAGGAGAACGCTGAGCAACGCTGAGTGTGCATGGCAGAGTTGCATGAAGAAAGTCACTGTTCACCAAAAAAGAAAAATTCTTGCTAAGATCATGTGGACAAGTCAGAGGACTATTGGAGAAGGATTTAATGAATGGATGAAACCAAAATAGAACTTTTTGGTTTAAATGAGAAGCTATTATGTTCAGAGAAAAGAACACACTGCATTCCAGCTTAAGAATCCTATCCCATCTGTGAAACATGGTGGTGGTAGTATCATGGCTTGGGCCTGTTTTGCTGCATCTTGGCCAGGACAGCCCTTCATCATTGATATAAAAATGAATTCTGAAATATACCAGCAAATTCTAAAGGAAAACATCAGGTCATCTGTTTAAGAACAGAGTCTCAAGAGAATGTGGGTCATGCAGCAAGACAACAACCCCAAGCACACATTCTACCAAAGAATGTTTAAAGAAGAACAAAGTTTTGGAATGACTGAGTCAAAGTCCAGATCTTAATCAATTTAAATTGTTGTGGAAGGACCTAAGCAAGCAGTTCATAGGAGGAAACCCACCAACATCACAGAGTTTAAGTGGTTCTGCACTGAGGAGGCTAAAACTCCTACATATTATTATGCAGGACTGAACTTTACCTTTAGTTACTGCAGCAAAAGCAAAGATTCACATACTCTTGCAATGCACAGTATATGTAACACTGGATCATTTTCTCAATAACTAAATGACAAAGAAAATATTTTTCTCTTACTTGTTTGTTTGAGTACTCTTTGTCTACTTTCAGGACTTATATGAAAATCTGATGATGTTTTGGGTCATATTTATGCAGAAATATAGAAACTTCTAAAGGGTTCACAAACAAGCAGCACTGTATATATGTATACAACTGTTCTTTCTGGTCCTCGAATCTTATTGGCTAATAAGAGTGTGATACAGTATTAGAGTCCAATAGAACTCTAACAACTGTTTCACTCCGCTTGCAGTGATTTCTCACAGGTTTTCAGAAGAGAATGTACATGTTTATAGTTAATAAGGATAACGTTTATTCGAAAATTTGTGTTGTTGTTTTCGGATGTGAGCTCCAGGGCATCAGTGGACGTTTAGCACTCATGAACCTGCCAAAACAAGCCTTACCTCAGTCAGATCTTCTGAAATTTGGTCTTATTCATTTATTTTTTGTTCCAGAGCAAATAGTTTGGGCAAAATCTCATTATGTTTATGTAAATTCAATGCTGTGTATCAGAGCGCTGCCTTTGAACTTTTGACTGAATAGCCTAGCGACTTTTATGATGGCTGTTGTTGTTTATTAAATATTATTATTCAATAAATAACATGTTATATAAATAATAGTAGTATTTAATAATAGTGTTTAGTGTTGAGAAACAATACGTGTGTTTGTGATGGTGATTTTAGTTACAATGCGAGTCAGCGGATTGCATCTATCTATCTATCTATCTATCTATCTATATCAATATCTATCTATCTATCTATCTATCTATATCAATATCTATCCATCTATATATATATATATATATATATATATATATAGGTGGTGTTAATAACTGGATATATCAATTGAAAATGCTACATACAGGATCACTTCAAACTTCAGTGAAGCAGCTGGGACTGGCTCACTAAGAGGTATGCATCCTCCAAAAATGAAAGGTCAGTCAGTTTAAGTGCGGCATAATGAGACATTCCAACATGCAACTTCTGAAAAGGTATTCATTAACTAGAGTGTTTTTAATGCAGTCCCTTGAGTAAGCCCATGTAATGAAAAGGTCTTTGTTTATTGATGATGTGTTATTTTCACCATCATAATGAAAGCATACTTGTAAAGAGAAGACCTTTAAAATAGGAAAATTTTAAATTTCTTTAAAGCTAATTGTAATACCATTAGGGCTGAGCTGAAATCCAGCCACTGAGATCATGGAGACAATGGAGCTTAGTGGCAGACAATGTATCTGAAACAGACTATTTCCCATACCTGTCAATAACAGTTGAATTTATGTCTTATTATTAATACATATATTTTTATAATGTTTTAAAATGATATTATTGATATACATATTATTGATATGATATTATTATCATATTATCATTAATGCAAGTATTAATTCACTTGTTTTTCCTCATGAATGAAACAAGGCCCAAAAATGAATAAAATAAAATAAAATAAAATAAAATAAAATAAAATAAAATAAAATTTTATTGTACATACTTTTTGTATTACTTTTCTCATTTATTTATTATTTTCTGTATTTATTTTTATTTTGTTTCACCTCTTTATGAGTAGACAGAAAATGTAATTTATTTATTTATTTGTTTGTTTGTTTAAAAGAACAAATGTGTATTTATTAATATATACTTTTTATACTATTATGTTTTAATTATATTGTTATCATTCAGTTTGGTGGCTTAATTTGAGTAATAAATAAAAAATCTGATAACTCTTAATAGAGTCATGTATGGATTCCCAAACCTGCATAAAAATAAAATAAAATAAAATAAAATAAAATAAAATAAAATAAAATAAAATAAAATAAAATAAATAATAATTATAGACAGCAATCTGAATTTATTTAAGTAACAAACAATACAATTAAATTCAATTTTCATTGAACTTAATTTTTGTATAAAATTTTCTGCTTTATTAATTATTTTCTGTGTTTATTTATTATTTCACCTCTTTATGAGTAGACAGAAAACTGAATGTATTTGTTTAAAGTAACAAATGTCTATTTATTAATAAATATATATATATATATATATATATATATATATATATATATATATATATATATATATATATATATATATATATATATATATATATATATATATATATATATATATATATAGTGCTGTCAAACGATTAATCACGATTAATCGCATCCAAAATAAAAGTTTATGTTTACATACTATATATTTGTGTACTGTGTATATTTATTATGTATATATAAATACACAAACATGCATGTATATATTAAGGAAAAATATTTTAGATTTATATCATAAATATTTATATTTATTTATAATCTAAATTGTATACAGGTATAAATATATATACATATAAATATTTTGTTTTAATATATACATGTATGTGTATATTTATTATGTATATATAAATACACACACATGCATGTATATATTAAGGAAAAATATTTTAGATTTATATCATAAATATTTATATTTATTTATAATCTAAACTGTATACAGGTATAAATATATATACATATAAATATTTTGTTTTAATATATACATGTATGTGTGTGTATTTATATGTACATAATAAATATACAAAGTAAACACACATATAGTATGTAAACATATAATTTTATTATGGATGCGATTAATCGCGATGAATCGTTTGACAGCCCTTATATATATATATATATATTAATAATGACATAATTAAAATTTTATATATATATATATATATATATATATATATATATATACATATATATATATATATATATATATATATATATATATACATATATATATATATATATATATATATATAATTTTAATTATGTCATTATCATTTAATTTGGTGACTTAAAAATAAAATAGAGCAAAGCAAATTAAATTAAATTAAACTTAATTCATTTTTGTATTACTTTTCTCCTTTATTTGTTTTCTGTATTTATTTTTATTTTGTTTCACATCTTTATGAGTTTTGTTCCACATCTTTATTAGACAGAAATGCATTCATTTATTTATTTTCATTGCATATAAGTACAGGGTCCAAAATTAGCACCAAATGCAAGAAAAAACTCAATTTAGCAAATGGTATTTTTTGAACCCTGGACAGATATTACACTGATTTTAAAGCACAAAAGTAGCATATACTGTTCGTACTTATTCATTAACCCTGATTGCTGACAACATTGTATCTGACTTGATTGTTAATTCTAGTGCTGTACAGCTGAGGTAAAAAAGGCATCTCCGCCTATGCTTAGATCTATAAATGATAGCCATTGCTATAAACATTCTGTGCAGGAACTACCGAGAAGGTCAGGCTGTTGTTCAGAGTAATTAACCATCTAACACTCTTTCAACAGAAACTGTCATCTGGGCTTTACGTTACATTCACTCTAGGTAGAGGAAAGCAGCTGTGGTTCAGGCCTGCGCTTCCAGCGAACCTCTGCTATACGTCGAGTGCCGAGAAAAGGTCAGGTTTACTTCTTACCGAAACCTTTAGTGGTCTTTTTGCCTTGCCACCAGGAAGGGCGTTTGGTGAGGGACTGTCAAAACTGTTCAGGTCTTTGCTGAGAGAAAGGTGCGCAACCTTTAGTGTCCCTTGACTGAAGAGCGCAGCCCGCCGCACCCAAACATCACCTTAAAGGCCATATATTCTGTTTACTCCCCTGTATCCTTTAGTTCTATCTCGCAGGGTTTAAAGAGCAGCTCTCTGACTTGAATATCTATCACCTCACTGAACTGGGAACTGTGTCGGGCTACAAAGCTAGATGCCAAAGGATAGTTCGAGGGGATATTAAATGAAAAACATAATGAATCATAAAGAGAGTCAGACAAGCTGTGTTTTTTGGCCTGCTCCTAAAAGAACTGTTCACCAACAAAGGGTGCTGTTATTCTTTTAATACTAAAAATCCCTAAATCAAGAATAATATAATAATCAATATAAACTTGAGAGAATATATGTTTAACACAAGCGTATTTTGTCTATTTCTACTAGTTTTAAGTAAAAATGTCCCGCTGTAGTAAGATTTTTACGGTTTTCAACTTATTAATAAATACATAAAAAATGTATTAATAGTAATTTAAAAAATACAATTATTTTTGTTGGATATATATATGTTAGAATAGTTCAAGTTTTTTTTTTTTTTTTTTTTTTTCAGTTCAGGTGCGGTTATTTTAATATTTTTGTGTATTTGTTATGTCTGTCCAAAAATCCCTAAATTAACATTAATATACTAATTAATATAAACTTGAGAGAATATATCTTTAACACAAGTGTTTTTTTTTTTTTTTTCAGTAGTTTTAAGTATAAATCTATCAGTTTGATAAGATTTGTAATAGTTTTTAGATATTTTTATAAATAACATTTTAAAAATGTAATAATTTTTTGAAAAAATAATTCTTACAAAAAAAACAAATCTATATTAATTTGAGAAGCATTACTGTATAATATTGCATGTAAATACATATTTTTTTATCTGTAAATGTTTAATGATTTTTTACATATTTCATTGGGCTAAATTGAAAATGAATAAGTTCAATATTATTTATTAATTAAATATTAAATAAAAAATACAGTAAAAATAAAATATAAATTAAATATTCAGAGTAAAAATATTACTGTAAAATGGTACTTTTTCTTTAGGTTCTGGTAAATAAATGTATGGTAAGACAAAAACAATATATAAAAAAATATATAGTTACTTCTGAAGTGTTTTTTATCTGATAATTTAACGATTTTAAATATTTTGTTGGATTATAATAAAGAAATATATATTATTTACTAATTACATTTAAATAAATAAAATGATCATTGTTGTAATATACAAACACATCAAAATTAACTTGAGAAGCATTAAAATGTAAAATATTAATAGTAAAAATATTACTGTGAAATGCTAATTTAACACAAGTGGGGTTTTCTGTTATTTTTTCCGTATATATATACACACACACACGGCAGTGGCTATTTGCACTAAATTTAGCAATATTTTCTTTGCAATAATATTATTTAGATGCTGTTTATACTACTTAGTGCAAGTGGCAGATATTTGCACCTCAGTATTGTAGTACATCATAAAACAGTTTGCAATAATAACGTATTGAGTGTAAATTATCATTTTTATTGAAAATATTAAATGGATGCTGCCTTGGGACAATAAAGCCCTCCCTATATCTACCCCAAACCTAACCGATCAACACCCGTGAGGCACTTTATTTTACACTTCTTGATTACTTCCTTCATTTTATTGAAAATAAATGCCTGTCAGATCTGACATAATATGAAAAGGGAGAACAAAGAGTTTGGCAAAAGGCAGATTCAAACTCGGGTCAATTGTGTCAAAAAGCTGGTGTTTTTTTGTAACCCAACCATACATCTGTGGGTGGAGTTAGTATAGCCTCAACCAACAAGGCTTATTTTTTACATACATTTATATTATTTACATGTTATTTTGACTCTTTAAAGACATTCATTCATTCATTTATCTGATTTGAAACACAAGCCTTGATATCTTGTCCAGTGATAATGAATATTGCGAATTGGTGCGGCCTAACTGACAGATCTATGAAATGTCACAGAGACAGAAATGCAACCAGAGATGACATGACCAGATATGTAATGTTTTAAAGCAGCTAGAGTAATAATAATCATCTAAATCCTGTTGCTTACCATGACATTTGCGGTTAGTGGTAAAAACGAAACATCCATTGGTTGGGCCTTATAATTAGAAGTGTTTTGCATGATTTAATCAATCTTCAGATATGTGGAATATCCACAAGGTATTAATTACCGCTCCACTCCATCACCTGGTGCCGTATCGCCAAAACTCACTCAAGTGGGACACGTTTTAAAGCGATAGCCTCTTTGCCATAAAACATGAATGAATATCCGGGGTGGCCTCAGTTTCGAACAATACCCAGAGCCAATGCCTTCGGCGAAACGTTTCTACGGTTCATTTCTGTACAACAACCCTCCAGCCAAGAGCCGTTCTCTTTTCAAGTGTGCAACACAAAGTGGAAATGTTGAATACAGAAAGGAAGGAGGACTGCACAACCACAGATATGAGAATCAAAGACATGTTGGCATCAGGGGAAGGGAATACACTCACCTTAATCAAGACAAGTAACCATATTTTATTTATCAGCTATTTATTATTGAGTATATATCAGCCATTAAAAATTTACAGAGTATTGCCTACTTCTTTCTTCGCCCTAAGTTAGGTCTCAGTGCACAATACCTACAGGGTATTCTCGTATTCTTTTTTTTCTTTTCGCAAGTATCACTGCTAACATTAACTCAAAACTTTTCTAAACTACCTCAGGAGTTTATGTTCCATAATTCGAACATAAGTCCTTCAAGATTAAAAGCAGCCGTCAGACACCAGTGGCAGTTCTGGGTCACTTGGTGTCCTGTGCCAAATAAAACATGACCAAAGAGAAATTTCGTATTTTGTTTAAAGTCTCGTAGTACTGTTTTCTTCGTTAAGAGTGCAGGGGAATTCAGGTTTGCTTGTATGCAATATTTAAAATAGCCAAATCTTTAAAAAAAATGTATTCTAAATCCAATTTGCTGAAAAAAAAATCAAAGACCCCATGCCAGTTCTTTGAAATTAAATGTGATTTTCAGTACAATCAGCTATTAAATTGCCAAATGAAAACTTGACAGATGGTCAAGGTCTATTCAATACAACCTCATGCCATTAATTTCAAATAAAGTATGTACACATTGACGACAAATCCCCCAAAATTAACATTATGATTTAAGTTTGTGTGTTCTAGGTCAAGCCAATCTGCCGCTTTAAGCGCGGCTGACGCTGACAGTGTGCAAAGACGTGAAAGACCCCCTCGAAAACTAGAGCAAATGAACAAACAGCCCAGTTGGCCAGCCGAGCTGCCTGAGAGACGTTTTAATTAAAACTGTGACATTGTATCATAAAAAGCATGAATCTAATCATGATGGAATAAATATAATGTAATTATCACTCAGGTTATAAATAGCTTTAATTTCATGCTTTGAAGAAAAAAAAAAAAAGGCGGTTGAAATGGCACCCGGGTGTTTACAGAGCTCTGCGCCACCTTCAGTTAGTGCCAGGAGACAGGAGCCAGATCCAATTTTTCCTCTACAGTCTCATGTCTGTCCATTCATCCATCAAACCCTTCACACTCATTTTCTCACGCCCGTCTTCAATGGAACAGCACCTCTGGGGTGTTTAAGGCCTTTCTGGACCGGACTAGGTTTCCCTGAGGGAGTAAATTTGTGTATTTGTGATTTCATTTGTGATTTTATTCCCATCCAAATTGAACATGTTTGCTCACACAACTAAATTAGTACATAAATGGCCTGTTTTTTGGGTAGCTCAGGGGTCCTCTAAGAAATCTAATCCTGTTCTAGTCCCTTCTCTATACTCAGGACAACCACTTGTAGATGTTTAAAGGTATAATTTACCCAAAAATGAAAATTCTGTCATTAATTACTCACCCTCATGTCGTTCCAAACCCATAAGACCTTTGTTCAGCTTCAGAACACAAATTTGACCCTGCATAAACAGCAACACAACTTCAACGTTCAAGGCCCAGAAAGGTAGTAAGGATATTTAAAAAAATATATATATAAAAATCATGTGACATTAGTGGTTCAACCGTAATTTTACGGTGTCACTGTGTTAATTTTGTCACCTGAGCTGGGCTTGCTTATTAATTTTTATTAACATAAAACCCTAAAGTTATATTTTTGGCA
Organism: Cirrhinus molitorella; assembly: GCA_033026305.1. Lineage (NCBI taxonomy): Eukaryota > Metazoa > Chordata > Actinopteri > Cypriniformes > Cyprinidae > Cirrhinus > Cirrhinus molitorella. Next base: position 27,895,048 of record CM065128.1, read on the forward strand.
ACTGTAAAGGCGCTTTCCCACTAAAAGTGGAATTAATAAACCTCAGGTTGAAGGAAGTGACTCCGCACCTAACTCCCAATTTCTATCAACACAGGGACAGGAGAGGTATCAGTGAATAAATGGGAAAACAGTAACTTGCATTACTTATTTGAAAAAGTAACATATTTTCTTGTAAATTTAAAAGTAATGCCTTACTTTACAAGTTACTTGAAAAAAGTAATCTGATTACTATGTAAGCCCATTTCTGCCACTATATAAAAAAATAAAAGGTTACTGACTTTTTATCTCACAATTAATTTTTTCTTTGACATAAACTTGCAATAATAATTTTGTGAGATGTAAACTCGCAATTACAAGTTATAAAGTCAGAATTGTGAGATATAAACTCGCAATTCTGAGAACATATCAGTCTTTTCCCCCTTCAAAATTGACAATTGCAAGTTTATATTCCCCAATTGTGAGAAAAAAGTCAGAATTACGACATATAAACTCCCAATTGTGAGGAAAAAGTCAGAATTGTGAGATACAAACTCACATTTGCAAGAAAAAAGTCTGAATTGCAAGATGCAACTAACATTTGCCAAAAAAAGTCAGAATTGTGAGTTTATATCTCAAATTCTGACTTTATAACTTGCAGTTGTGAGTTTATATCTCGCAATTCTGAGAAAAAAAGACTGAATTGCGAGATATAAACTCCCAACTGTGAGAGAAAAAATAAGAATTGTGAGATATAAACTCGCAATTCAGAATTTTTCTGACAATTGTGAGTTTATATATCAATTCTGAGAAAAAAAAGTCAGAATTGCGAGATGCAAACTAGCATTCTGACTTTATAACTCGCAATTGTGAGTTTATATCTAACAATTCTGAGAAAAAAAAGACTGAATTGCGAGATATAAACTCCCAACTGTGAGAGAAAAAGTAAGAATTGTGAGATATAAACTCGCAATTCTGACTTTTTCTGACAATTGTTAGTTTATATATCAATTCTGAGGAAAAAAGTCAGAATTGCAAGATGCATATTAGCCTTCTGACTTTATAACTCGCAATTGTGAGTTTATATCTAACAATTCTGAGAAAAAAAAGTCAGAACTGCGAGATGCAAACTAGCATTCTGACTTTATAACTCGCAATTGTGAGTTTATATCTAACAATTCTGAGAAAAAAAAGACTGAATTGCGAGATATAAGCTCCCATGCTGTGAGAGAAAATGTCAGAATTGTGAAATATAAACTCGCAATTCTGAGAACATATCAGTCTTTTCCCCCTTCAAAATTGACAATTGCAAGTTTATATTCCCCAATTGTGAGAAAAAAGTCAGAATTACGACATATAAACTCCCAATTGTGAGGAAAAAGTCAGAATTGTGAGATACAAACTCACATTTGCAAGAAAAAAGTCTGAATTGCAAGATGCAACTAACATTTGCCAAAAAAAGTCAGAATTGTGAGTTTATATCTCAAATTCTGACTTTATAACTTGCAGTTGTGAGTTTATATCTCGCAATTCTGAGAAAAAAAGACTGAATTGCGAGATATAAACTCCCAACTGTGAGAGAAAAAATAAGAATTGTGAGATATAAACTCACAATTGCGAGTTATAAAGTCAGAATGCTAGTTTGCATCTCGCAATTCAGAATTTTTCTGACAATTGTGAGTTTATATATCAATTCTGAGAAAAAAAAGTCAGAATTGCGAGATGCAAACTAGCATTCTGACTTTATAACTCGCAATTGTGAGTTTATATCTAACAATTCTGAGAAAAAAAAGATTGAATTGCGAGATATAAACTCCCAACTGTGAGAGAAAAAGTAAGAATTGTGAGATATAAACTCGCAATTCTGACTTTTTCTGACAATTGTTAGTTTATATATCAATTCTGAGGAAAAAAGTCAGAATTGCAAGATGCATATTAGCCTTCTGACTTTATAACTCGCAATTGTGAGTTTATATCTAACAATTCTGAGAAAAAAAAGTCAGAACTGCGAGATGCAAACTAGCATTCTGACTTTATAACTCGCAATTGTGAGTTTATATCTAACAATTCTGAGAAAAAAAAGACTGAATTGCGAGATATAAGCTCCCATGCTGTGAGAGAAAATGTCAGAATTGTGAAATATAAACTCGCAATTCTGACTTTTTCGGACAACTGCAAATTTTGTATATCAGTCCTGAGAACAAAAGTCAGAATTGTGAAATACAAGCTCGCATTTACAAGAAAATAAAGTAAGGATTGTGAGTTCATATCTCAAAATTCTGACTTTATAGCTCGCAATTGTGAGCTTTTCAGTGGCAGAAACAGACTTCCATAGATTACGTAACTTGCAGTACTTGTAATATGTTAGGGCCCTGTGTTAATAATTGTAACTTAAATGTCATTTTGAAAACAAATTCCACCCAAATAGTGCTTAAGAAATCATGCAGAGATACCTTCTGCTGTAAATAGTGTAGACAAACTCCATCACCTTCCTTTAAACACACACCGAGGCAGATGGTTGAAGCCTCACACCTACATATTAGTCACATCGGGTGAGAATTTTTGTTTGGGAAGCTCAAACGAATGCCTAAGCAGACCAAACAAGAATGTCTGCATTTTGGCTGATTTACAGCAATCGCATGCCACCCAGACAAAACAAAGGAATAGCAGACTAACAGAGGAGTGTGAGAGGAAAGAGAACACAGGGCTTTAATGACTGGCCTGCAGAAGAAGGAGAACAGGAGGAAGAAGAATTCCTGATGAGAAGTCACTAGTGGCACAGGTGCACGAGGTGAGAATAGGAACTGCACTGCGTCTAATGATCAGGAGGGGTCCTTGAAGTGGTCCTTGGGGAACCCTAGTACACACGGAAGAAAATTCATGTAATGAAAGAAGCCATGGTAAGATTGTGGGGGAGATATAGTAACGGCGGCACGGTTAGATCTTTGTGAGGGGTTACCTGAAAGACAAGGTTTTAAAAGACACCCATAAGTGACATCTTCGTTGGTATGCAAATATATTTCAGGCTAGTTTCCTTTTGAGACACTGAACCGTATCGTGGAAAATTATAAAAGGAAAATGGCCAGAGTTTGTTCAAATTAAGTTTTACACTTTCAGTTAATCACAGGAGGGAAGCTAGAAAGTTAAAGTTGATATAAAAAGCTAAATTCGATTTTGTTACTTTAGTATAAGGAAATTTATAAGGCAAATTCATTGCACCGCACTGTATTTTAGCCCAAAAACCTGCTTTCATGTGCTAATGTCCTATTTCTGAAGTCGTACACTAAAAATAAAGGCTCCAAAAGGGTGTTTTTGCAGTGATGCCACAGAAGAACAATTTTTGATTCCCCAAAGAACCTTTCAGTGAACAGCTCTTAAAAGAACCACTTTGAAGATCATTTTAAAAATCTTTAAATTGAAAAAAAAAAAAAAAGCTTTTTTTGACTATTAAGAACCTTTTCTACATTTGAAAGATTCCATGGATGTTCAAGGTTCTTCATGGAACCATTGATGCCTATAAAGAACCTACTGTATATTTTTAAGAGTGCAATTACAAATTTGTATGTCAGAAAGAATAGAAGTCATGGGGAATGGCAGATATTTGGTCAATATACAATGGATTTTGTCCATTTAATCCACGTCTAGTCACGTGGAATATTTCAATGATAATCTTACTACCTTTCAGGGCCTTGAACGTGTCAAGTTGCTGTCTATGTAGGTTCTCTTGGATTTCATCAAAAATATCTTAATTTCTGTTCCAAAGATGAACAAAGGTCTTACGGGTTTTGAACAACACAAGGGTGAGTAATTAATGCCAGAATTTTCATTTTGGGTGAACTATTTACTTTTGTATAAAGGCACTTCTGGGGCAAATTCATTGCAGCGCTCTGTATTTTAGTCTAAAAACCTGCCTTCATGTGCTTATGTCCTATTTCTTTGGGTTCTTTCTTTATTTGGGTTCAAGTGGTTTACATATCGGAAAGTATAGAAGTCATGGAGGATGGCAAGTTCATTCTGGCCTATTTCTTGAGGAAATCAAATTAAGTTTTACACTTTTAGTTAATCACAGGATGGAAAGCTAAAGTTGATATAAAAAGCTAAATTCGGTTTTGTTACTTTTGAGGAATTTCTGAGGCAAATTCATTGCACCGCACTGTATTTTAGCCCAAAAACCTGCTTTCATGTGCTTATGTCCCATTTCTGAAGTGGTACACTAAAAATAAAGGTTCCAAAAGGGTATTTTTGCAGTGATGCCAAAGAAGAACCATTTTTGATTCCCCAAAGAACCTTTCAGTGAACAGTTCTTAAAAGAACCATCATTTTAAAAATGTAAAGAGCTTCTTTTGACTTAAGAACCTATTCTGCATTTGAAAGGTTCCATGGATGTCCAAGGTTCTTCATGGAACCGTTGATGCCAATAAAGAACCTTATTTTTAAGAGTATAATTACGAATTTGTTGGGTTCAAGTGGTTTGCATGTCGGAAAGAACAGAAGTCATGGAGTTATGGCAGGTTCATTCTGGCCTATTTCTTGAGGAAATATTATTAAAACAAAATATGTAGAAGATATTTAGTCAATATACAATGGATTTCATCCATTTAGTCCATGTGACATGCGTCAGGGTACTCAAGTGAATCCACATCAAGAAAAGTATTCTTGTAGCTTTACGTATAACATTACACTTGAACCATTGATGTCACATGGACTATTTTAACGATGACCTTACTACGTTTCTGGGCTTTGAACGTGTCAGTTGCTGTCTATGTTAGGTCAGAAAGCTCTTGGATTGCATCAAAAATATCTTAATCTCTTTTCCAAAGATGAACGAAGGTCTTACAGGTTTTGAACAACACAAGGTTGAGTAATTAATGCCAGAATTTTAATTTTGGCTGAACTATTTGCGAATTTACTTCTGGGACAAATTCATGGCAGCGCTCTGTATTTTAGCCTAAAAACCTGCCATCATTTGCTTATGTCCTATTTCTGAAGTCGTAATTACGAATTTGTTGGGTTCAAGTGGTTTGCATGTCGGAAAGTATAGAAGTCATTGAGGATGTCAAGTTTATTCTGGCCTATTTCTTGAGGAAATTAAACTATTTAAACTAGAAGATATTTAGAAGATATTTAGTCAATATACAATGGATTTCATCCATTTAGTCCATGTGGCATGCATTGTGGTACACAAGTGAACACGGAAGTGTAGAAATTGTTGAATAAAGTCGTTTTTTTTTTTTTTTTTGCGCACAAAAAGTATTCTCGTAGCTTCATAAAATTACAGATGAACTACTGATGTCACATGGACTATTTTAACGAAGACCTTACTACCTTTCTGGGCCTTAAACATTTCAGCTGTCTATGCAGGGTCAGAAAGCTCTCGGATTTCATCGAAAATACCTTAATTTGTGTTCTGAAGATGAACGAAGGTCTAACTGGTTTGAAGTCATTTTTGCGTGAACTATCTCTTTAAAGTAAAATGGGTTTAGCACCATTTCACTTTTACCGTCACGCATTCAGCTTCTGAGTTGAATTACGTTAGTACTATTATAAAGGAAGGATTGCTGAATGACCCATAAACCCAAATTAATGTCCAGAGGAAGTAAAAGGGTCATAATATTGAGCTCTTCCCTTATGTTCTTTCCTTTTAGTGAGCTAAGTGGAAGAAAGTCTTCATTATACATGTCAAAAATGTGTTAACCTTAAAGCATAAATGACCTCAGCCTATCGATAGAAGAACTTGTATCACATGTTGGGTCATGCACCATGTAGTCATAAAACAGGAGGCTGAAATGGCCATTAGAAAGCCGTTTTATTGATGAAGCCTTTCTACGGCTAACAACTGAGTTACTTAGTGAAAAAGGACGTCGTTCAGCGGCAACCTCTAAAGGTTTATTTACTCTTGTTTGGTGTTCTGTCGGCTCCTCATTTATTTGGTATTGATGCCGTCGGGTTAATTTCCCCTGCAGTGACATTCTGATAGGAGCAGAACAGATGGAAATACAGGATTGTCCCAGCAAAATTCATCATGAAAAATGCATCCGACACCTGTGTAATTTGCCTAATCATCTTTTCCTAATAAGCTCCCTCCATTAATTATGCACGACTTCCACAATGCAATCAAGATAAAAGTAAATCTGATGACTTAATACCCTTCAAAATAATTGGTTCAGCCAACCCCTCCTCCACCACCACCACACTCCCCCTTTCCCATCATGCCCCATCTCTGGGACAGCTTCTCTTTTGATTCTCTCTCGGTTACCTCTCCTGGACATTAATTGGGATTAGGGATCGTAAAGCGCGTAGTCTGGAGTGTGCAGCGTGTCAGGGTATGCATGACAGGAGTTAGGCTGGCAAGATGGCTGAGGGCAGGAAGTTCACCCGCTGTGGACTAAGGGATTCAAAAACGTTTTTTCCCACTTCCTTTAACCCGCCCCCCCACCTCCCAAGTCCTTCTCGTCTGCTCCGGATCGCTGTCTCGTCGCAGTTAACAGATGCAGGTGCAGATGAACGTGCATCAGGAGGCAGCTGCGAGGGCCTGTCGGTGGGGCTTTGGAAACCTAATGAGAGTCAACCTTTGCGAACTTGCTGTCTTGCCGTGCGTCCCACCTGTCACTTTGTTACAGCCGGCGTGTGCCTTGAATTTAGCGGGCTAAATGAGCAGGAAAAGGAGCCTGTCATTGCCTCACGCTGAGGCTTAAATCTGAAGATGGGGTGCCCGGGGTTGATCCTAAGCCGAAAAGCTGGAACAATACAAATAAACAGTAAAGTCTGTTTAAACACAGGGTGCTAATTCACCAACCATTTGCGCCAATTTTGCGTACCGTTGATATTTCAGCGTTAAAAACAACATCTTTTTCACAAACCACCAATGTTGTTCAAGAGGCATTTTTGCATATAAAAAGTGAGACCCAGAGGCATGTTTTTAAAATCTGCTTTAATCCTAGTGCTGCATATTTAGAAAAAGACAAGTTTAACAGTCAAATATGTCCGTCTAACACGTTTACGTAGAAAAACTGAGGAAAAGTACCACAGTGGAATGATAAAACACATGTAGGAAAAGCCTTATTAGAAAACTGTTAGCATTAGCATTTAGCACCCACAGAAAGTAGGATGTAAAGGCCGGAAAACTATAGTAACCATAGCTTTTTTGGTTTTGTTGGTAGTAAAACCATGGTAATTTTTTGTAAGGAAATAAACTTAGCTATTAACTGCCACAAGTCTATTTATCTATCTATCTATCTATCTATCTATCTATCTAAAGCCCCAAACATTAACTTTTTGCACCTTATTAGAAAACTGTTAGCATTAGCATTTAGCGCCCACAGAAAGTAGGATGTAAAGGCCGGAAAACTATAGTAACCATAGCTTTTTTGGTTTTGTTTGTAGTAAAACCATGGTAATTTTTTGTAAGGAAATAAACTTAGCTATTAACTACCACAAGTCTATCTATCTATCTATCTATCTATCTATCTGTCTGTCTGTCTGTCTGTCTGTCTAAGTCCTATATGTTTACTTTTTGCACCTTATTATAAAAACTGTTAGCATTAGCAATTAGCGTCCTCAGAAAGTAGGATATAAGGTCGCAAAACTATAGTAATCATGGCTTTTTGGCTTTAATTGTAGTAAAACCATGGTAAATCTTCTAAGCCCTAATGTTTACTTTTTGTGCCTTATTAGGAAAACTCTTAGCATTTAGCGACCACCAAAAGCTGTAAATGTCACAAATTTACTTTTCAAAAAGATTTGTTTACATTTTTTATTGATTGTTGTAGCAGTAAGTGAAGATAAAATGATACATTTTGCTATTAGCTACCACAAGTGAATTCTCCCCATAGACTTTTTTTTAACACCTTTCCAATTGCGTCATTAAAGACAAATATGCGTTTTGCGTGAATCCTTACCTCTGATCTCAAGAGTTTATAGTCTATGAGATCTCGGTCTTCAAGCGCATCTCAGACCTTTAGCTTTCAGCAGGTCTATTCTTTCCTGCGTTATTGCTAATCCCTGGCATAATTAAATCCCTGCTACTTTTAAGATATCTGAACAAAGCCTGCATTTTCAGATTCCCCAGCGTTCCACCTTTGATCAGCTGCCTTACTCCTGGCGAGAGGCTGTAGCTAATGGGAGTTAATGTTTCTCTCGGCCGCGCTACCCACGGAGTGCTGCGTTAAGCCCACATCAATGGTGATTACAAGTGCGTTTGTGGAGGTGTGCTGTAGTGCTCTTTGCATTGAACTGGCCATAACTAGCAGTATGGTGCTGTCTTTTCATTTGCTCAGATTCTAAACTGCTTAGAATTGCACAAAATGTCCTGTATTGTTTACGGTGCTGCGCAGTTGCTGAACTAAAATGTGTGATGCTATTAACTTGACTACATCTTAAAGTAGCATGATAGCAGTTTTGATGTTTTCACAATAGTATAGCTTTACCTGTAACAAGCTAATGTTTTCAACAAGTAGCAATGTACAAAGCTGTTTTTATTGGTAAAATGTTGCACACATAGCTGTATTGCTAAGCTAGCTGATGCAATAATTTAACATCTATATATTTATTTATTTGTCTGTCTCTCTGTCTGTCTGTCTATCTATCTATCTATCTATCTATCTATTTGTCTGTCTGTCTGTCTGTCTGTCTATCTATCTATCTATCTGTCTATCTATCTATCTATCTATCTCTCTGTCTTTCTGTCTGTCTGTCGTCTGTCTGTCTGTCTGTCTATCTATCTATCTATCTGTCTGTCTGTCTGTCTATCGTCTATTTGTCTATCTATCTATCCGTCTGTCTGTCTGTCTATCTATCTATCTATCTATCTATCATCTATGTATCTATCCGTCTGTCTGTCTGTCTGTCTGTCTGTCTATCTATCTATCTATCTATCATCTATGTATCTATCTGTCTGTCTGTCTGTCTGTCTGTCTGTCTTTCTGTCTATCTATCTGTCTATCTCTCTGAACAATCATGTGACACTGAAGATTGGAGTAATGGTTGATGAAAATTCAACTTTCCTACCACAGCAATAAATAATATTTTAAACTATATTCAAATGGAAATCCCATGATTTAAATTGTAATAACATTTCAAAATATTACTGTTTTTGCTGTATTTTTGATCAAATAAATTTAATTTTAGTATTTTTTTAGTAATTTAGTAGCAAAATTTAGTAGTTTTAATAATGAACTAACTTAAGAAATTAAAAAGTGTTTTTAAATAATATATTTTAATTTCTAGATTTTAGTGTGTGCATATGAGTGTCACTGACAACTTGAGTGGCTTATGAAGCTACACTTTTAAATTAGCTTCCGCAACACTGGTTGCTTTCACGCAATTATCCTCAGACCAAGCGAGGTGGCGTGTTGTTTTTCTGTGGAAATCGATGTATTTAAACAACAAGACGTGTGCGGGGCGACTAAATGTTAACGCTGCTGTATGAGGCGTTGATTAAACAAAGACAAGGAAAAAAATAGCCTTGATCAATACTGAAAACAGAGCTGTCGACATGGTGCAAAACGACACTGCATCATAATTCCCTTTTGCAGATTTGGTCCATACGACTTGAGATAAGTGGCTTTCAAATTAACATCTACATTTCCAGATATTAGCGAAGTAGATGCCACCCTCCACCTGCAACACTTCCATCCCACAATGCCTTGTTTCCCCAACCCGAACACTCACACTGTAACACCTGCACAGAGGCATTGATGCACCGATGCACTGAGTAGCTGTTTATAGGAGCTTTTACATCATTAATTTGGAGACTGCTGAAGTGTTAATCAATGCCGCTGCCATAGTAACAGAACAAACAGCGAGTCCTGAATCCCCCGCTAATTGTGCTTTATTGTTTCAGACAGAGCAAGCGGAGCAAAGGGGGCTTCAGTTTGACGTCTGCTCATAAAGACAATGTACTCATTTTAGCCCGATGTCTCTCCATCAAACTTAGTCGGGGCGTTGTTTCCATTAACCACTAGTAACACCTCACCAGCAGAGAATGTTTTAATCAATTATAGTCTGACTCACTCACAGCATATAGAGAGGCAAGTGCATTTATGCCTTCCTCTTTAAACTCTCGCTGCAAATCGTCAGGTACGAGTGCTTGTCCGGTTTGGATTTTGAAAATAAAGTGCATGCATTAGAATCACATACAGTACATGTAATCAGGTTAATCACAGTCAATTACAGCTTTGAATTAGGAGTGCTGAAGTTCTGCGCATAGAAACTCTGAAAGCTTTGTTTGTGTCTCCACTTACGTGAGCATTTGCTTTGTAAGAATTAAAAATCACAAACCAGCTGCTAAAAAACACGTCTTGGTAGAAAAGGCGAGATCAATAGGAAGTTTTAATGGATTTTATGTGGGTAATGATAGAGGAGGTTAAGAGGCTAGGGCATGGGTTAATGGTACTATCAGGACATAGACCAAGTTAAGTGCAAAGGAAAGGTCTACCACCAGAGGTTAATTAACCTTTTTAAACCCCAAGGTGTCGGAACACACATACATATTGAATAGAAGCTGCCACAAAAAGTCTGTAGGTCACGGCAAATACATTTTGCAAGTTACAATTAAAACATCATCAGACCACTCCACATCTCGATTTAGGAGCCATTTATGAGGCGAAAACTCAGAAGGCAATTTATTACAGTCAAAAGCTATCTGAACAGGGGGCAGCGGGGTTACCAGATATATAATTTGAGGCAATGGCACATGGTGTAAAGAGACAGGAAGGCCAGTGATGCAAGCCCAAAGGCATCCGCTCTTCATTTTTTACCTTTTCATTTGCACAAAGTTTAGTTAATGAAAGATTCATGCACTGTAAAAAATGTTCCACAAAATTTACGGTAGAAAACCGACAGCTGTGGTTGCCGGAATTTTACCGTAAAAAATACAGTTGCAATGTTTTACAGTTTACGGTTGTAACTTAAATTTACAGGTAAATACTGTAATTTCATTAAGCGATATAATGGTAATGTACCAACATATTGAAGTACTGAAATCTGTTTTATACATTTGTAATACAGTGATAACCACCAAAAGCAGGTGATGATGAGAAAGTCACATAATGAACCAAAGCCCATGACAAGCAGCTTTTAAATATTAGCATATAAGGTGCACAGTGTCATTCACACAAACACTAAACACCATCATGATAACACACACGAAACTGAAATAATGCAATAAACATCAATTTAACAACATTAGATGTAGCAAACATCCCTAATGTACAAACCTGCTAAGAAAAACTAAGAAGAAAGAGTTATTTAAAAAAAAAAAAAAAAAAAAAAAATTCACATTTTTAAGAAATGTAACACAGGAAAATCTGAGAATGTAGCATTTTCACAGTTTTTTACAGTTAAATTCACTGTATTTTTTTACAGTGTGAAAAAAAAAATCCTGCAAAAGATCAGCAGTTCTTTAATTCTTTAAAATAAATACTATATTATATGCACTACTAACAAACATTGATGATCAAACCAGTTTATGCGAAGACATAACATGTAATAGACTTTTTTGAAGTTGAACCGGGTGTATGCATCAAATATGTGATTCTGGACCACAAAACCAGCCATAAGGGTCTTTTTTTTTTTTTATTGAGATTCATACATCATCTGAATAAATAAGCTTTCCATTGATGGTGGTTTGTTAAGATAGGACAATATTTGGCAGAGATAAAACTATTTGAAAATCTGGAATCTGTGCGTGCAAAAATCTGAATATTAAGAAAATCACCTTTAAAGTTGTCCAAATAAAGTTCGTAGCAATGCATATTATTAATCAAAAGTTAAGTTTTGATATATTTACTGTAGGAATATCCTAATGACATAAAATGCATAAAAGAAAAATCGATGATTTTGACACCTACAACAGTTCTTTCTGGTCCTCCAATCTGATTGGCTGAGAGGAGTGTCAACCGTTTCACCGTATCACTTGCATTATTTACCACAGTGAGTGTCAAATGCCCAAATCCACTATAATTTAATAAATAATACTGTTTTTGTGTCACGGAATATAGTTTTAAGAGATTTTTTTTGACAAGAATGTACTAGAATGTATTATTTCTCACAGCAAGTGTCATGGCGATGTTTTTACTAGTGGGAGCTGGTCACTATACTTAATTTATGTAAGTGAGGAATTTTTTTAAGTTAATTATTCATTAAATTTATTTAAAGTAATGCTTTTTTATGGCTTTAATTTTAGTTAAGGATAATAACCCTGCCCCATTTGCTTTTTTTAAAGCTTATTCTAGATTTTATTGTTGCATGTTATTCCAAAATCGAAAATTGCTTTTCTAATGAATTTTTAATATTAATTCTTGATTTTTAATTAATTCTTATTTTTTGATCTCACCAATTGGTTTTATTATTATTATATTTTTTGTAGCACCTGAATTTTTCTATACATTCCTGCAATATATTGTTGTTATATATATAGATTAAAATGTTGTATGTATGTATATATATATATATATATATATATACTACTTTTATGCTTAATAATGCATTTATGTCACGTTATGTGTGTGTGTGTGTGTGTGTGTGTGTGTGTATTACACTGTTATTACACTGTTATTATGCTTAATACATATATATTACACTATTATTACAGTTATTAATGCATTAGTCACGATTATATACATATATACATACATATATATATATACTAACATTATGATTAATAATGCATTTATGTAAAGTGATTTAAAATGTTGTGCTTTTTTAACAAAAAAAAAAAAAAAAGATGCAGTTAAAGTCAGACTTTAACATGCATTCTGGCTCTATTCTAGTTTATAATGCCTTTTATGGATGATTAATTTCTGATGGATAAAGTCCAGTTCTGACTGATATATGGATCTATTGTGACTTGCTTGGAAATACGGCACTTAATGTAAGAAAATGGAGTGAGAACGTCCATTTCTATGCATAAAGCAGATGGAAACTTAATTTCTCAAATGATCAATCATTTAAGCCTTTGCACAAGCATTAAAACATTTGAGATCGTTTTGGTAAATATTTGTTTGCTCTAAGAAATAAGCTTTTTTCTCAGACCCTTTGAATTAATCAGATTGCCTCAGTAGCTTTTTAATGATGTGAAGGCACGAGTCGGTTACCGAAAGTTATTGCCAGCGAGTTTCACTTACACTCCAGCGTTAGTAACGAGAGGTAAAGCATCCCCCGTGACCGAGAAGCGCAAACCATGATAGACGTAAGACTGATTCGTGGTAAATAGCATACGGAGAACCCTGCTGATGACTTCCACTGTGAGTGATCAAAAACTTTCTACAATCCGGCACGCACATCTTGCCATTCCCTCAGTGGCTGGTATCCCTGCCAGCGCCTCCATTTTGGAGTTTGGAGCTCCCCAAGGCCGGCTGTCCCAAGGGGAGCACAAGAAGGTAGCAAGTTGTGTGAATTTCTTTCCTTGCAAAGATATTTTGCATGTTACACGGATGGGAGGTTGAGGGTGGGTGTGAAGAATCATGAAACTCATGAAGCTGATATTTCCCTATCCTCTCCAGCAGTATTCCCTTTTCCGTCCTTTCCCAGGAGCCTGTCAATCCACACCCAAAACAAAGACAACAAAGGAATCCCCACTGGAACCAGGCCATCCTCAGAAGCGTAGCGCCGAGAAGATACTCTCCACGCCCATGATGTAATGAACGAGCAAGGCTTTCCCCCTCCCCAAAAACTCTTTGCTGCTTTCCAACTTGGCTCTTTTTTGGATATGTCTCCTTTTTTACTTCACGCTGAAAGTTTTTTCCTGCATATTCAGTGTGAGCCCGGAGTTTGAGACTGCTCACTCCGAGCCTCGCACCCACTCTCCTGCGATGAGCGCTATTCCCAAGGTGCGCTCTTTCCAAGTAATTGCCCTGTTTTTCTGAATGCACCGGATCTGGTGCCACACTGATGCTGTGCTTTAATTTGTGGGTAAATAGGCTTTCTGCTGAGTTTAAAAGCACGGCACCCGTTGGGGGAATTAGCTGTGGGGGGATTCTGGAAGGCGAATCATTAGACGAACGAGGCACCTTGTTTCTGGCTGTGCATCCAGGAACTGAAGCAGGTGGATAATACGGCAAACAAGGGCGCTGACGGTAACTGAGCTGACCTCACATATCACGCGCTCATCGCGCTTCGCCTGCTGAGCCGTACTGCCAATCAACACAAACATCCAGAGTTGCTGGATGCTGGTAAACATAAACTCACCACGAATTAAGGCGGCAGAGGCGAGCGCTGTTAAACATCATATAGATTTGGATTCAGAACTGACTTTGGTATTCAAAAGCAAAACATGATGCTTTATTCAGGGTTTGAGGGAGTTCAGGGGTATGCACGCAAACTAAATATGCACGAAGTACATATCCGACATACAAATGTTCATAGTGTTCCAAGTCTAGAAAATCATATATTTTTAATCTAAAAATGAGGAGCAGTAGATTCAGCAGTGTCTTAATTAATTCCATAATTATTAAAAAAATAAATAAATCCAATTCCTTATTTATGACCCTGGACCACAAAAGCAGTCGTAAGCAGCACATTTTATGGGTCAAAATCTTTTTTTTATTATTATTATTATTATTTTTTTTTTTCCAAAAATCATAATAATATTATGTAAAGATCATGTTCCGTGAAGATACTTTGTAAATTTCCTACCGTAAATATTAAATATTAAAACTCATTTTTTGATTAGTAATATGCATTGCTAAGAACATCATTTGCACAGTTTTAAAGGCCATTTTCTCAGCATTTTTTTTTTTTTTTTTTTTTTTTTTGTACCCTCAGATTCCAGATTAACCATACCACACTATTCAGCTTTCAGATCATGTATAAATCTCAGTTTCCAAAAATTGACCCTTATGACTGGTTTTGTGGTCCTGAATCACATTTAAGTATGTTCATAGTGTTTCAAAATCATATATATCATATAAAAAATCTTATATTTTTGGTGTAAAATGAGAAATGAGAAGCAGAAATTAATTTCAAGAAGATTTATCAGTGTGGCTTAATTCATGGCATAATTATTTAACAAAATTCTAGTTTCTTATTTATTATTACTATGATATACTTTATTATTTTTGTTGTTGTTATTATTATTTTTTGTTATTCTAAATAATAATAATAAATTCATGTGTTTTAGTAGTTAAAAATGTATACGATTTTAATTGGATTAGATAGAAATATACTTAATAATATTATAACAAATACACATTTTTGTGGCACATAAATTATAACCTATAATACATTTTAGTAATTTCCTGATTTATATTTGTATTGTTATAAATAAATATATTATATATTATCACTATATATTATACATTTACACTTATTGCGCTTAGTAAATTATTGTCACATTTTACATGATACAGATAGATAGATAGATAGATAGATAGATAGATAGATAGATAGATAGATAGATAGATAGATAGATAGATAGATAGATAGATAGATAGAAAATATTATTTTAATATTTTTTGTAGCACCTGAATTTTTCTATACATTCCTGCAATATATTGTTATATATATAGAGAGAGATTAAAATGTTGTGTGTATATATATATATGTGTGTGTGTGTGTGTGTGTGTGTGTGTGTGTGTGTGTGTGTATACTACTTTTATGCTTAATAATGCATTTGTCACGTTATATGTGTGTATTACACTGTTATTACACTGTTATTACAGTTATTAATGCATTAGTCACGATTATATACACACAGACACACACACACACACACATATATATATATATATATATATATATATAAAACTAACTATATATATATAGTATACTATATATACTATATATATATATATATATATATATATATACTAACATTATGATTAATAATGCATTTATGTTAAGTGATTAAAATGTTGTCCTTTTAAATCTCTTTAAATATGAGCTAAACTAGGATTTGTGACTGCATTTCTGAAGATCGTCTTGAGAAGTAGCTAGTAGGTTGTTTTTTGACATTTCCAAGAGTGTATTTGCATTGTCAAGTCACATTTGAAGGTGGACGAATCCTAATAATTAAAACAGACATATTAGGAACAGCAGAGTGCTAATAATATGTTCAAATGAAACAGGCAACATGAGCTCAGCAGACCCTCTTTGCAGTTAATCACTTTGAAATAAAAGACAAAACATCTCAAGAGAATAAACCAATTATAACGAGATAAAAGGCAGCTAAAAATAAGGTTGCAATGAAAAGGAAAGTGCTGCCGCTTGTTTGTTCACTATGACTTGCACTGCTGGAGCAGCTTTGACTTAAATGGGATCCCAGAGGTCCGGGTACTGGTTAAACACATGCAGTGACAACCCAAGCATAACTCGAAACATTCACTCTGTCCCACAGGTAAAACGCGGCGTGGACATTTAGTGTCATACGAGTTTAACTTTAGATGCGTCTCCAGTGAAAGCGTGACAGCCGGCCCTCCGTGCACCGAGCAAACTTTTACGCTCTAATTTCCATTCCCAAAAGTGGACGCCTGAGAACAAATGTATCGGTGATGGACGTTCACAAATGACAAACACAACACCGAGCCGTTCCCTCGCGCTACCTGGAGCGCACGTGTGTGGAGCGCACGCGAAAATTCAATAGGTGAGCCTCTCGTCGCGATGCTTGATGATTGAATGACAGCTTTCAAGAGAGTTAGTGTCCCCCATCGTCAATTAGGAGCAAACCTCATTGACACGCATAAAACCCTGCCATCCTGTGCTTGCGGTAATTGCAGGCATGACAGTTTATCATTATCCATGAAAACCGCTGGGTTTTGCAAGCGCCACGTTTTTTTTTTTTTTTTTTTTTTTTTCAATGGTCCTTCTCGACTGGAGAGTCACTCCACTTTTTTGTGTCTATTTGTTTCCATGTGATTATTTTTTTCCCAGGGCCAAACAGTCATTTTACTTTAATGAGCTCACCGTTTTCAAACATGCCGAAACAGTGACAAGTATGGAGAGTCGGGTTGTGGGGGCTGATTGAGAACTTTAATCAAGGCAACCAATAGGCAATTACGACAAATTGCTTTTGAAAATCCTCGGTGCTCTTTCAATTTGTTTGCCTTGTTCGCTCTCTTCGTTGATGTGTTTTCGCCTTTGTCCGTGACTTCGTTTTCCTTTTAGCTCTTAATCTGTCATTTACCTTATAAGGTAGTGAGTACATGCACACTTTAATGGTTTGAATTTAAGGTCAAATGAAAGCTGGGAAATTATAGAGTTGACTCAAATGAGCCTTTTGAAAGTGTAGTGATTCAAGCGGCTTCACAAGTGTCTGTGTTTGCATGTTTTGCGTAGCTGGGCAGGACTTGTTAAAGAGCCAGTTAGATATTAGTGGGCGGGGTTTGCTTCATTCTAGAGTGCTTTTGATTGGATAGTGATTTGTAGTGCAAGATGAGTCATCCATATTTTCGGTCTGTTTTTTTCTGGTTGAGAAAGCTACAATTTGACAACCTTGGACTTTGTTAATCTCATTAAAGTTACTGATTAAAATGTTAATTAACTGAGGGTTTTCATTTGACTAGAATTGCTAGAAAAATAACATGCAAGGTATTAACCATTTTTTATGAACCATTGTAGTATTATTTATATACTTTTTTTAACATTTATTAAAATCTTGAAGGATTTATTTTAAATGTTACATTTAATTTTAATTTAAATTTTAGAAATGTTATGTGCCTTTGTCTTTTTTTAGTACTTTTTTTCAAAATATTTGACCTTTTTTTTTTTTTCTAATAATATTTTGTGTTTATTTTATGTTTATTTCAGTTCATTGCTAAGGCAAGATTTCTACTTTTCACTTATTTTTTTAGGTTAATTTTTTATGTAATATTTAATTTTATTTCTGCTTTATTTCAATATTATTAAAATATTAAAAATAAATATTTAAATATTAAAAAAGTTTTATTTTATATATTCAATATCACATTTTATTTAGCCTAAATTTTAGAAATGTTATGTGGCTTTGTCTTTTTAGTACATTTATTCAAAATATTTGCTATATTTATTAGATTTCTAATAGTATTTTATGTTTATTTTAGTTTTCAGTTTTTCTACTTTTTACTTATTTTTTTTATATATATTTTATTTAAGTTGTGCTTTATTTCAATTAATATTTTGAATATTTTGAATTTAATTTTAGTTACATTTTAGAAATATGTGCCTTTTTATTTTTATTATTATTTTTAAAATAGTTGTTATATTTCTGTTTCTTTTAGTTTTCAGTTTATTGCCAAGGCAACATTTCAAGTTCAATGTTTTTTTTTTATTAAAAATTTAATTTTATTTCTACTTGGAGTTATTTTCCATTTAAATTTAGTTTAAATTTTAAAAAATGCTTTGTCGTTTTTATTACTTTTTAAAATCTTTGTTATATATTTTTTTTATATTTCAGTAATTTTTAAGTTTATTTTACTTTTCAGTTCATTGCCAGGTTTTTTTTTTTAAAACAAATATTTTATTTTAGCTTATTTAGTTTTAGTTAAACTGAAACTCTAAAAAAGTATTGTTTTTGATTTGTTTAAAATTAAAATTTAACTTTTGGCTTAATTTTGCACTTTATTCTGTTTGTGCTGATTATTATTTTATTTATTCTTGTATTTTATTTATCCTGATGGAATATTGGCTTTATTTAAAGGGCATTTTCATCAAAAGACAAAAGCAACAACTAAAACTAAAACTATCTGACCTCCAAGGCAGCACATATGGATAAAAAGCCCTAAATCTCACTGTCTTGTGGTCTGTAATATCACTAGAAAAACCTTCTAAGAGGCTTTTGAAACAATTTCTAGCCTCTAATGCCCTCAGTGTATCACAAATCCCTGTAATTAAGACTAACGAGAACGATCATGTACTTCAGCAGCAAACAGTCTGCGTTCATGAAGCCACTTAACGTCCGTTCGCACAGAAGGCATCATTTGTTAAAAATGAAATGTCCCTTTCCTCGCTCTTATCACGGCTGTTAAATAAGGATATTGACCCGTAAATTCCTCAAAAGGCTCCGGCGACTAGGGGCCCCGAACGCTATTTGTTGTGATGGGGCCCGTGTTTGTTTTTGTCTAAGTGATTCGATATGTTCTGCAGTTGCAGCATAGTTTCTTATGACATCTCTAAGCTTAGGGTTACCTCTCTTTTTTTGCTTCTGAATAATGCATGAACAGAAATCCAATACTATTGAGTTGGAGTGAGGGGGACTCAGAAAAAAAAAGTTGAATTACAAAACATTGCATTCTTTCATCTCATGAAGTTTTGCGAGGAGCAAGGGTCAATTAAGAGTCCTCTGGCTACGGTGAGTATGAATAATGCACCACAGGGCTGAAAAACCTTGGGAGACTTGCTTTACTTGTGTAGATTATTGACGCTCCTACCGCTTTTTTTCCCCTCCTCTCTCCTCAGGTGAAAAAGGACCCTTTGTCTGCGGTGTCTCTGACTGTTCATGCCTCAATAGCCTGGAGGCAAAATGGGCCTAATTTGCACAGGTCTGTTTTGGGGCCAATTATTATAATACCAAATGTTCTGGAAACACAATAAAATTGAAAACAATAAAGAGCAGAGCCGCCAATATTGTCATACATTTTACATTTTAATGAATCTCTCATTAAAGATGTATTTTATCAGTTTGGCGATTCGCGGTGCTCCTCTTTTTCACCTTTTTTGAGTGCCATTGTAAGATTTAATCGCTTCTATGTATAATAGGCTATACGTGGTAGTGTTTTTCAAAAACTAAGTGAAAATAGACCAGGATTAACGTTTTCGCTTAACTATAGATTTTAGTTGTAAGTGACGATGTTATTGCTCCTGACATTGATGTCTCAGGTATGTTCACAAAGACCTTTCAGCTTACAGAGAAAACATACAGACTCAGAATTCTCTTTTTTCCTCAGAATTCTGAGTTTATGTCTTGCAATTAAAAAAAAACAAAATCACAATTATGAGATTTAAACTCAGAACTCTGACTTTCTCACAATTCTGAGTTTACATCTTGAAATTACAATTACAATTTTCTCTGAAAAAAAGGTCAAAAGGTCAAAAAAAGGTCAAACATCGCTGTTGACCTTTGTTGTACCTTCATTTACATCTCGCTTTACTCAGCAAAAAAAAAAAAAAATTGTCACATTTCTGAATTTCCATCTTGCAATTCTGACATATTTTCTCTGAATTCTGAGTTTACATCTAAAAAAAAAAAAAAAACAAACAAAATAAATAAATAAATAAAATTAAATAAATAAATACAAAAAAAAAATTTAATAAATACAAATCCACAAATGCTGAATATAAATTTTGAATTCTGACTTTCTTGCAATACCTCATAATTCTTAGTTTATGTATCAGAATTTTTTCTTTTATCCTCATCTGAATAAATAAATAAATAAATAAATACACTCAGAATTTTGAGTTTCCATCTTGGAATAATGACTTTTTTTCTGAATTCTGAATTTACATCTCACTTTTCTATGTTGTTATTTCTGTTGTTAAATACAAAATAAAATTTTAATTTCACATTTTTACCTCACAATTCAGACTTCTCAGAGTTTATATTTTGCAATTCTGACTTTTTTGTTCAAAATTGTGAGAAAAAAAGTTCATAATTGTGACGTGAGATATAAAAAAGTCATGCTAACCATGACTTCACAGCACTTACACAGCTGTTCTTTTGTTGGTCTCATTTGGATAAATGCATATGCTAAATGACTAAATGTAAATATAAATGTAAAGTTCAGAATTGTGAGGGGGAAAAAAGTAGCAATGACCTTATGAATAATTATATTATTATTATTATTATTTATCTTATAGCTAAGATATAGCTTCTTGACTTTCATTACACAAACACACAAGGAAGTCGGTGAGGTTGAGTAAATGGTGACAGATTTTTCATTTTTGGGTGAACTATCACTTAATGAGAAGATCATGCACTCTAATCATGTCTAACTGTAATACCTTTTAAAGTATTAAAATGCAAGAGGACTATAAAATCAGGCCTGTTGGTCATGTTTTATATGCGACTGCTGCATCTGTCATGTTGGTCAGGGGCTGGATACTTTCAGATAGCCTTACAGGCAACACTAGATGTCAGTGTTCTCGCTGATGTCGGGCTGCAAGCTTTTTGTTTGTGGGAAGGGGAAGGAAAAGCAAATAGTTTGAGAAGTTGATGCTTGCACTTTAGAACTTGGGGGTCCTGATGGATTTCTTTATATTAGAGGGACTGTCTATGAGGAGTTAGGGGCTATTACTGTGCCAAGCCTGATCACGGGGCATCACTTTCATCTTGCCAACACTCTTGTATAATTAGCAGAAATTTGCTGAGATGTGTTTTCTCCTCCCTTCATTTCCTAAGACGTATCATCAGGAGTATAGACTAAACTCCCTTTCTTAACTCCATAGGATGCAAAAGTTAAATGTAAAATTAATGGTTCATCTTACTGAGAGGATATATTTAGTATATTTTGTTTCTGTTTTGTGCTTTGAAGCCGTTGGATTCACCTAACATGCCTTAGACATTCGCCTTCTGAAGGCGTTTGAGGCTTGACAGAAACTGTGTAGCATCACAATTAAAGTATTTCTCTCAGGTTTGCTCCATCTTGTTCTTAATGATCATAAACAAACAAAAAGAACTCAAGTCATAAATAATCTATCCGCTCACAAGCGTTTTAATCTTGAGTATGCCTGTGGTCAGTCGATAATACTAAGATCTCTCAGGGTCATTCTATAAAATGTGTGCTTTTTTAGTTTTGAAAAGGTGATTTTCAAAAAAGCACATTTCATTCTATGCACTCTGTCAGATGAATAATGACTTAGAATGAGCCTATATAAGTATTACAATAAGTATTACATATTATAAGCTGTTTATGTAATTATCTGTTGAAGTCAGCTTTTCCACGTATCAAATGAATATAATTGTTTACTTATGACTTATTCACACTTATGACACACTGGGAAGAGAAAGCAGCCTTTTGGTGAAATGACCCCTATCGCTGAATCTACTAAGTTTCGTGATAACGTCACTGGTGACGGCAGTTTCGATTTTTGTGAGCACCAATCAGAACGCAGAAAAACCCGGAACTCCTGAAAGTGTGAGAAAGAGCGCCTGTATTCAATTTGAAAAGAACGAACAACACCAGGTATGTAGTGTTTTAATATTTATACAGTATATATCGTTTTATAAACGATTTTATAAGTGGTAACTGGATCATGAAGTTAGCTCTATAGGTTATAGCCTATTTTACAGTCTAGTTTTAATCTCAAAAACGCATGACAACAGAAGTGTACTTCTATAATGTTCGTGTGTTCAGCTAGTCATGCGGAAAAAGTGTTATATTCTTGAGTAATTCAGATATATCATACTTAATATGCAATATCGTCTCCAAATCCCTTGAGCGAAGTGAAAATGGACGGTTTTTGCGTTTAGTATGGTGACCTCGTAAGTTTAAAAATCTGTTTTGAAAATACAAATAACAGTTAGGATCCAGAATTCAGTGTTTTTGACCTTCTGTGAATTAGTTTAATTGTTAATCAACTAAAAAGTAAGTAAAGCTACTTATTTATTTAACCCTCAGGTTCTGTTTAGAATCTGAGAGACCCTTAAAGCTTAGTATGTTTGTTTGTGCTTGTACTAAAGATTGATATGTTATGCTTTTATAAACAAAAATACTTACTCAGCAGTGTTGGGGAAAGTTACTTTTAAAAGTAATGCATTACAATATTGCGTTACTCCCTAAAAAAGTAACTAATTGCATTACTTAGTTACTTTTTTTGGAAAGTAATGTGTTACATTACGTTTGCGTTTTAAATCTGGGCAGGGCTTGCTTGTTTCTTTTTAATATAAAAAAGTTTGATTCTTAGCAAATGTAAAAACCCTTTCACACCAAAATGAAATTAAGTGAATAAGGCTAAGGCTAAAGGAAAATTAAGTTTACGTTTGTACGGTAGAACTGTAGGAAAAGGAAGTTCAGCTCTTCAGCAATGAGAAAAAAAAGCACAAATGTTAGTTAATCTAGTTTCGCTTATTAGTACACTGCAAAAATGTTTTTACATTTTTTTTTTTTTTGTCTTGTTTCTAGCCAAAATATCTAAAAATTCTTAAATCAAGTAGGATTTTCTTGTGTAAAAATGGTCTTGTTTTTTCTGAAAACAAATCAAAATTAAGTGTTTTTGCTTGAAGCAAACAAAATAATCTCCCAATGGTGTAAGCAAAATAATCTTGTTTTCTGTTTGAAATAGGATTTTTTTTGCTTACCCCATTGACAGATTATTAAGCTTGTTCTAAGCAAAAACTTGCTTAATTTTTACTTGTTTTTTCTGAAAACAAAAAATTATTATTTACTTGTCTAGAAAATCCTTTTTCATTTAAGAATTTTTTTTATATTTTGGCTAGAAACAAGGCAAAAAAAATCTAAGTAAGAAAAGTATTTTTCATTGAATGGTTGAATTGGATCAACCAAGGTCAGCAGCAAAGTCATTGGTTAATAAAATGGAATTAAATACATAAAGGAAACAAAAAGTAACTGGTGTTACTTTTTTTGGAAAAGTAACTCAGATATTTTCTTGTAAATTGAAAAGTAATGCGTTACTTTACTAGTTACTTGGAAAAAAATAATATTATCATGTAACTTGCGTTACTTGTAATGCATTACCCACCAATACTGTTACTCAATGAGATCACATTTCATTCAGAAAAGTTGGATTGCTTGTATCTGTAGTCTCAGAGACCTCATATATAAACCAAAAATAAATGTGAATGCTAGAAGTACATCCCTCCAGCAAAAACCAAAATAGAAAAAAAAAAAAACAATAAAATAAATGCAGCTAGGTTGTTAAGTTTATTGGGGTTTTTGTTTTATTTCTCAACAGTGCCTTGTTGCTAGGGTCAGACGTAGGCCCAGTATGAATAATTTTACTACTATGTGTGCTTTATGATACCGCAGTGATGACAAACCTAGAAATCTAGTTGTAAATTGCGATTTCTTTTTCAGCCTGCAAAGATCATGGAATGAGTAAAGGCTTAAGAAGTCATGCGAAAAGCATGTACATTTCTATAGGGAATGTTAATGTTTATGCTTTTGCTCAGCTTTGAAATATTAAATCAGCTAGTCATTGCTGTTTGTAGACGTAAACTTGCTGCAGGCCATCGTGATGACATCAGTTGGCTACTTGGCTTTTATTAGACCTTATTTGCACTTTTATTTAAAATCCTGGTACCTGATGAAAAAAAAAAAAGAAGTGAAAATATAATTTTTAATCGCAAATGTCTTATCCCTGTTTAAATGCACGGTCATTATCATGAATTAAACTACTAGACCTAGAACTAAACCATTTTCAGTACTTGAAATAAAATAAATGTTAAACTTAATAACCTTATTTTATTTCAGCTACACTACCAGTCAAAAGGTTTTGAACGGTAAGATTTTTTGTGTTTTAAAGAAGTCTCTTCTGCTCACCAAGCCTGCTTTTATTTGATCCAAAGTACAGCAAAAACAGTAACATTTTGAAATAATTTTACTATTTAAAATAACAGCTTTCTATTTGAATATATTTTAAAATGTAATTTATTCCTGTGATTTCAACACTGAATTTTTAGCATCATTACTCCAGTCACATGATCATAGAAATCATTCTGATTTGCTGCTCAAAAAACATTTTTTATTATTATTATGTTGAAAACAGCTGAGAAGAATTTTTTCAGGTTTCTTTGATGAATAGAAAGTTCAGAAGAACAGCATTTATCTGATATAGAAATCTTTTGTAACATTATAAACACCTTTATCATCACTTTCATCAATTTAATGCATCCTTGCTAAATAAAAGTATTAATTTCTGTAATTTCTTCTCCCCCCCCCCACAAAATTCACTGACTTTGAGCTTTTGAATGGTATAGTTTATAACGTTATTGTCATCTAAAGTATCCTGAAAAAAATGTACTCGTATTGAGGAAAATAATAATAAAAACTATTAAACTATTCTGAATTTCTTAAACATCAAATCAGCGTATTAGAATGATTTCTGAAGGATTATGTGACACTAAAGACTTCAGTAATGATGCTAAAAAATAGCTTTGATCACACATATAAATTACGTCTTAAAATATATTAAAATAGAAAGCAGTTATTTTAAATAGTAAAAATATTCAAAATATTACTGTTTTTTTTTTCTTTTTTTCTTTTTTTTTACAGTTTTTTTCTATTCTGAATTTCTTAAACATCAAATCAGCTTATTAGAATGATTTCTGAAGGATTATGTGACACTGAAGACTTGAGTATATATTTCACAATATTAGTTTTTTTTTTGGTTCTGTATTTTGGGTCAAATAAAAGCACGCTTGGCAAAATAATAATAAAAACTGTTCGATGTTTCTTAAACATCAAAGTGACACTGAAGACTTTAGTAATGATGCTGAAAAAATAGCTTTGATCACACAAATAATTTCCGTCTTAAAATAAATTAAAATAGAAAGCAGTAATTTTGAAATAGTAAAAATATTTCACAATATTACTGTTTTTTTTTTTGGTTCTGTATTTTGGGTCAAATAAAAGCACGCTTGGCAAAATAATAATAAAAACTGTTCGATGTTTCTTAAACATCAAAGTGACGCTGAAGACTTTAGTAATGATGCTGAAAAAATAGCTTTGATCACACAAATAATTTCCGTCTTAAAATAAATTAAAATAGAAAGCAGTAATTTTGAAATAGTAAAAATATTTCACAATATTACATTTTTTTTTTTTTCTGTACTTTGGGTCAAATAATTGCACACTTGGCAAAATAATAATAATAATAATAATTTATTAATAATAAAAACTGTTTGATGTTTTTGCATATCGTCGCTGTCGGGCGGAATCCTCGTATCTCCAAAACCGTCATTTTTCAGGAAATGAAAAAAACTGCATATTTTTTGAGTTATTAAATATTTTATCGTTAAAGTTGGTATTATACCATATATTGCTATCATACACTGTTGTGTACCAACATTAAGACAACATTTCCCCAAAATCATGTTTTATCGGAGATACGAGGTTTTATGACTTGGGAGCAGGGAGATACGAGCTTACGCCGTCATTGATAAGAATGGTACAGACACAGACTTCGCTGCTGCCAGCAGTGTTCATCAAAGTCTGCGGTCGCGTTGAGCCTTTTGACAAGAGAAAAGGCTTCAATAGTTAACCAAAGCTAACGACTGTGGTTACATACATTTTCCTAAACTCTATTTTAAACGTTAGAGCTATGAGTGATGCAATACCAAAATAAAACGATAAGCTGTCTAATAGGCGGATATTAATCTGCAGGCAAACAAAGTCTGCGGTCGCATTGAGCCTTTTGACAAGAGAAAAGGCTTCAATAGTTAACCAAAGCTAACGACTGTGGTTACATACATCTTCCTAAACTCTATTTTAAAGGTTTAAGAGCTATGATGCAATACAAAAAAACTGAGTCCGTCTTTTTTCCCCTTAATTCTTCCAGAACAGCTTCCTACTACTGTTTCAGCTATTAACATAGTTACGTTTTGTTTGTAATGCCAAAGTGGTTATATTTCGTTTCGTTTTCTTATTAAGTTAATTTAGAAAAACTTTTGGAGCATTTTTTTGTTCGTTTAATATCAGTTTGTTTGTTTGTTTGTTTGTTTTTTACGAACAGCGGCCAGCGGAAGACTTTTGCCTTTTTGCCTAAATCATTAGGCTACGATTGCATAAAATAAAATCTATAGATCTAAAACAGTTAAAGTAGCTATAGAACAATTTTAGTTTAAACATTAAACCTAGATAAATGTGCGCTATTATGTGAATATTGTTTTTGAAGAGGAGAAGCTGAAATCGCTTTGCAGGAGGACATGAGGAGTCAGCGCGATCACATTTTTCAGCGAATAGGCTACATGCCTCACAAACATGACAAATAAATAAATAAATAGAAAGCTTTAAATTATTACTTAACGAAATAAAACAAATCAGAAAAAAACGCTTTCATTATGTAATCCGGAAAGATGCTTTCCTTCAAAAGTTGCGTCCAAAGAAGAGACATTATCTCAGAATACACTAGTTTATTAATGGATCATTCAAATATCTCCTTACTGTTTCCACCGACACATTCAATGCGAATTATTTTTGCCGGTGCTTTGTGACAAGAAGATGGAAGGGGACATATGCCCCAACGCTCCAGCGGAGTGAAGAAAAGGTGGAGATACGAGCTCTTCTCAGACAGCTGAAGTGTTCAAATGAGTTAAGAGATTTGCTCTCAAGCTATTTTCAACACTTTAGATTAGTTAATAATTTGTAAAAATTACAGATCCACGTGGGCACTGACCAATAGCATCGATTTGTGAAAAAATATGAAATTTACAAAATTTGGACATACGAGGTTTCCGCCCGACAGCGACGATATTAGAATGATTTCTAAAGGATTATGTGACACTGAAGAGTTCAGTAATGATGCTAAAAAAATAGCTTTGATCACACAAATAAATTGCATCTTAAAACATATTAAAATAGAAAGCAGTTATTTTTAAATAGTACAAATATTTCACAATATTACTGTTTTTTTTTCTGTATTTTGGATCAAATACATGCATGCTTGGTGAGCAGAAGAGGCTTCTTTAAAAAACATTAAAAAAATCTTACGGTTCAAAAACTTTTGACTTTTATTTGCAGGTGTTACCCAACACCTTTATATTTAGTTACAAGAGTGTTTGTAAAGAAATTCATAGGTTTGCCTGTGTAATTTTCCATATGCATGCACAAAACCTTATCTTGAACAAAAGACAGTGGTCTTGTTTAATATAAGCGCTGAGTTATGCAAACAAACCCTGCCGGTTGCTCCATATTTAGTCTTTTTAACTAGGTACTCCTGACCCCAGTCCTCTTCAGCTGGCTCTTAATTGGCTTCACTGGGCCTAAAATGCTGCAATATTTCTCAAAATTGACTGCTTATTTGAGTGTCGAGAGTGATGCAATTTACAGTAAGTTGCTGGTAAAAATGGACCGCAGCTTCAGACGCAGCACTTAGCAGAGGCTGCATGGGGCACGTGAAACTTCAGGGGATGCATTTCACGTTTTATGGAGGTTTTGTACAAACAAGGGGACGGGCACCGCACAAGCAGATGGGATGGGATTTTTTTTGGTGCTTTCGCTCCTCGTGGATACTCGTATGCACACCTCTCAGTCTTTTTGGGTTGATCTGGCTGCCTTGTTTACAGTGTGTTATAGAAGGGCTGACGCCAGCCTCCCTCGGGAGGGAACAAGGGTTAATTGCTGTTAAAGTGTTGGTCTCGTTCCTCTTTCTGGCCCTGACGCTCCATTAGAGCTGACACTAATGAGGCAGTGCAGAGAGGACACCCCGGAGTCGAGGGACTGCACTAGCGGCTGGGGGAGGGAGTCATGATGGAGAGACTTTACTTAGCTAAGAGAGAGAGAAAGAAAGCATGTACTAGTCATAGATCAAGAGTGTGTGTTGTTGGGATGTGTGTAGGTTTGGCTTCTCTTAATTGGAGGCTTACCCTCTGCATATGTTGTTTGTTTGTCATTACGAATTCATAGGGGACTGCATCGCTGGTCGTTCCTTATACTTGGTCTGTGCAGCCAGTGGCATTTGCTTAGTTATTGCACCTTATTGATTGTAATTTACAAATGTCAAAATATGGATTTTCAGCACCCTAATAATATCAGTGATGAAATTGGCTAAATATTAAAATAAGATGAGTTTGATTTAATAAAGTCAACAAAAGATGTGAGGTTGCACTAAAATATTTCCACTTATTTTTATTTTAATAAGTACTATATAGAATTATTTAAGTTGTATAAAATATAATGAAGAACATGTAAAAAATATATTTTAAAAAACTTTATAAAGTTATGAATAGTAATTGAAAATACTAAAATAAGCAAACTGAATGAAAGAAATAAGGCGGAAATAATTAAATAAAATCACTGTTAAAATATTTTAATATGTTGTCATTTCATATACATACACATTAATATATAATGAATTTGTTTAAAAATCAGATAAAAATATTTTTGTATAAATTATTTGAAAAATATGAATATAAGCAAACTCGGTGAAATATATAAGGATGAAATAATTATAGAAAATCATTTAATGTTTAAATATTTTCTTTTTATTTTAATAAGAAGTGCATAGGATTCTGTACGTTGTATCAAATATGAAAAATGTAGAAGAAATCTATATATATATATATATATACTAGAAATTATAGAAATTTCTACAAGTATGAAGCATTACAATTACTAATTTAAGCAAATTCAGTGAATGAAATAAGGGTTAAATATTAAAAGAAAATCATTGTTAAAATATTTTTAATATATTCTCATACACATGAATATATAATGAATTTGATCTAATTCACATTTTTTATTTTATAAATTAATAAACGCAAACTCAGTGCAAGATATAAGGATGAAATAATAATTTTAAAAAAATAATTTAAAGTTTAGAGTCTACAGGTTCTAGATTATACAAGTTGTATCAAATATAATAAAACATTTAAATAAATATAATTAATTCTGTTTTTGTCAAATTATGAATTATTAAAGTTACTCAAAAGCACTCTTAATGATAGGAATAAAGCTGAAATTTAATAAATTCATTATTATTTTTTAACAACTATATTATCATTTCTTATACATACATGGACATGAATATTTAATGATAATAAAATAATAAATAATAAAATTCTGTAATTCACTTATTTTATATCAAATTATAAATTATTTGAAAAATATGTATATACGCAAACTCAGTTAAAAATATAAGGTTTAAATTATTTTAGAATATTTAATGTTTTAAATATTTTCCTTCAATAAGTACTAAATAGTCTCTACTACAAGTTTTAGATTCTTCAAATTGTATCAAATATAATGATACATGTAAGTAAATAAATAAATAAATATAATAAATATTATATTTTTTAATCATTATAAATTATTAAAATTGCTAATAAGTACACTCAATGAAAGAAATAAGGCTGAAATGATAAAAAAAATCATAATTTTTTAAAAATAAATTGTAATTTTTTATACATACCCATGAATATATAATGAATTTGATTAAATCAGAAAAAATATATAATTGACTCATTTTATATCAAATTATAAATTAATTGTAAAATATGAATATATGCAATCTCAGTTAAAGAATTTTAGAAAATCATTTAATGTTTTCAATATTTTAATTTATTTACATTTTAATAAGTACTTAGAAATATGTAAATGTATTCTGATCATTTTTACACTTCATTGGTCATTATTAAATTGTTTTTTCAGTAATTTTGCTGTCTTTTAATAGTGATTTTCTGTTTTGTAGGTAGTGACACTGATCTGGAGTCTGCACATTCAACTGGTCGGTCATGAGTTTTGCTCCGAGTCCGTTCACCCCCATGGGCATCCGCAGCATTCAGGAGCAGCGGGATCGCTGGGAAATGAAAAGGAGCCGCACGGCCCGCGAGCTAGTCCAGAGTGAACAAAGATACTGCGAACAGCTGGATCTAGTCGTCACGGTTAGTCTCTCTACAGGCCCAGCATTACACAAATGCCCATGAGCTGAATTGATCTTGTATCTCTGATGGAGAAACACTTATCAGGGCTGAATTCAGTCATAGAAAGTGTGTTTGCGATGCGTTGATTATTAGAATATCCTAATTAAAACAAATCTGT
Source organism: Cirrhinus molitorella (assembly GCA_033026305.1). Taxonomy (NCBI): domain Eukaryota; kingdom Metazoa; phylum Chordata; class Actinopteri; order Cypriniformes; family Cyprinidae; genus Cirrhinus; species Cirrhinus molitorella. Next base: position 27,925,647 of record CM065128.1, read on the forward strand.
TTCAACAGCACAAGGTTTTCTGTGTATCGAGTGGTCCTTGACACCATCACAGGGCTATTCTTTTGAAATTCATGGTTTATAACCTGTCCAAGGCTTTTATTTTGCAGCTAATTAGTTTTACCTTTAAGATCGCCAAGATTTCCATGTCATTTCTGCGCGTATTTCCTTGTACATCAAAATAATTGCCAGTTGAACTTGAGAAGCTAACATGGCGAACTCACACGTCGCTCTTGTTTTTGCACGCCGCAGCTAATTAAACAATTGACCGTTAAAACACAACTTATTTTGAGAAAGCAAACCACGTCGCCTCCCGCCTCTGGTGAAGATATGCAGCTCGTATTAAGCCGTCGGAGGTAATTGAGATGTCATTGCTGCAAAATGCTTGGCTCTCCACAGATTTGTTCTCGCTTTGTCTCAAGGGTGTGCGACGAGAGGTGACACTCTCGGTAAGATGAAGAGTCATGTACGAGTGGCGTCTGAAAATTTAATTTTCTCTCCCTCCTGTCTCTTTCTTTTCTCCAGTACTTTGTGGAGATCTTGAAGGCCAAAGGAACCCTCAGGCAGGACATTAGAGAAAGCATCTTCAGTTCAATTAAATCCATTCATTTAATAAACCAGTAAGTATCCTTTAAATAATTAAGTGAATATTCACGCTCAGGGGAGAGAGACAGCTGAGGGTGGCTGGCTTTGATACCGTTTAAAAAGGACGAGAGGGTAGGGGAGTATTAATTGGGGTCTAACAGGAGAATCAAGTTTGAGAACTTGGAGATTGCCTGGTGTGCCTTATCTTATGTTATTCTCTTTAATTGGATTGCGAATCGATGCGGATGCTGGATTTAGGCTTACAGCTGCAGTTTCTCTGGAGTATTTCACGTTATCCCGTCACAGTTACCATCAGAGGTGACGACTGCCTGTTCGTAATGGCCACAGTTTGTGTCTTCCGAGCCTTATGTGTTGATAAAAATAAGCATTTGCAACCGCTGATGTTTTAAACATGCATTTTTAATGAAAGTGTTCATTAACATGTGTTCATTACTGATGCTCACAGTCTTTCCACATGATTTCAACACTACTGTAGCAGATTCGGCAACGGGCTACTCAATACAAGGTTTAAAGTCAGCATGAAACACCGTTTGCAACCCACCTTCGCAATCAGATTTTTTGCAACTCTGAGTAACACTGGATATGCAGTAGAAAAAAATAAATACTGCTGGACCTGATTTTATCCAGTAAGATATAATACCAAAATTTCACTAGCTGTAATGTACTTTTTGTGCTCATGCATTTGACAAATGCTTTTATTCAAAGCAGGACAAGGCAACAAGGCAATTTGTTTTAGAACAAATAAATAAATGTGGCATTGTTAACATCATGCTCTACAATAAATTTAGTGATTGTCTGTACCAAAAAATGCTATTGAATTGAGTCAAAATTATATTAAACAATATGTTATTGATATACAACAAATTAAATTAAACCAGTAAACAATTTATATTTATCATTTTTACAATGATTTTAATTTTTTCTTTGGGCTCAATATGAGTTCAGTTTTATTTTTATTGAAATTCTGTTTTATTTTTTTCAAAATTAATTCTTTTTCCATTTCAAATGATTCCATTTTTCTGCTTTAATATTTCTGGATTCCATTTTTTTTCCATTTAATTTTTTTTTCTAGACTCTGTTGTAATGGTTAAATTAAAAATATCAATCAAAAGCATATCTAATTAATTGAAATAATGAAACACAATTTATTAATAGCAATTTGTTAGAAGTTAAACAAAAATGACATTTTTAAGGCCTACGAAATGCTTTTAATTTTTACCAAATTATGTGTTTTCCCATTTAATTTTCTTGATAAAATTTTAATAGTTTCATTAAACAGAGGCGTTCCTCTGTATTGTAATTTGTTTATTAAAAAAATAAATATTAAATTTTTACAAGTAATTAAACCAGTAAACAGTCTGTGTTTATCAGTAAATAATTAAGAACCATTTTACAATGATTTTAATTTTTTCTTTTTGGGGGTATAATTATAGGGTTCTATGAATTTTCATTTTTTTTTTCCATTTTAAATTTTGTTTGGATTCCATGTTTTCTGCTTTAATATTTCTGGATTCCATTTTTTTTTCCATTAAAATTTTTCTAGACTCTTTTTTTAATGGTTAAATTAAAAATATAAATCAAAAGCATGTCAAATTAATTGAAATAATGAAACGCAATTTATTAATAACAATTTATTAGAAGTTAAACAAATGACATTTTTAAGGCCTGTGAAATGCGTTTTATTTTTACCAAATTATGTATTTTCCATTTAATTTTCTTGATTCCATTTTAATGGTTTCATTTAAATGTCAATAATCAAAAGCATCTCTTTAATTGAATTAATTGATTTTATTTTTTAAATAATATTATTTGTATTCATTTTGTTGTATTTATTTATTTTTTTTAGGGTAAATATATTCTGGTAAAAATTCCTTAAAAATAATGTTTTAATAATAATTTTATTATTAGTAGGAGTACTATCATTTAATAAACAACATATTTCTGTCACAGTTTCTTTAAGTTAAACCAACTTTTGACAGGATGCCAGATACGCCCATTTGACAGATGCTTTTATTCAAAGCCACTTGCATTGCATTGCAACTCCTGTGAATTTTACAGGTGTAAATGTATCGTCAACATGAATGTCAGTTAAAAAAAAAAGTAAACAGACTTCATTTAAATTCCATGATGACTTTAATAAAACCTTTATTTTTTTTTACCAGTGGTAGAATGGTCATGGTAAATCGTGAAACCCAGCTGTGACTCTTCCGCATACAGATGATTAGACACTCTGCTTGAGGGGCCTTTATGACAGCTTGAGCAAATGAAAAGCCAGAGCCGCTGGAAACGAGGTGCAGAAGATGAAATAATACATCAGAAAAACTGGCCTGAAGAGCAGTCGGCATTGATCTGCCCATGCAGGCTGGGCAGACTAACAACAAATTAACTCACAGGTGTCAAGAAATCCTGTTCTTGTTAATTTTATCTGAGGCTATCTATGGCACAGAGCTCTCGTAAAGCGTTTTGTGTTTTGATGTACCACATCTGAAAGCAATGCAGAAAAGCAGAAGGCCTCTCCTAATGTCCAAACGCCTGCAAGCGAACACGCTTCCAGCCTTTTATTAAGACTTTCAAGCTTACATTAGAGAGATCATGGCTCCTCAGTGCAGGTGAGCGGCGTTTGATATATGTAACAACCTGATCAATCTTAGAAAATTTACCTGACAAGCTCAGAGAGACATTTGCTAACAGGAAAAACCTAGTGGTTTCGTTGTGTACGTATTACCAAGCGACTGGAAGGGGAACTACTGACTGCCTTTGAGGGCTTCATCCAGGCCCTGTTGATTAAGAATCATAAAATTGTCTGAATAATGAATCACCGTTGGTCCCCGAGGCTCCCATCAATGTCTGATTGACGGGCCTCTCTACAAACAGTGGCTGAATGAAGATGGAGGGCTGAATTTCAGAGCCCGATGTATTGGATAAATCGGTGCTCGGTTACCATATATCATCATTAGAATCGGTTATTGAAGTGCCGGGTGAAGCGTAATGGCAGTCTCTCAATTTAGATCTGTGAACAGACAGCAGTGGCTGACTGATTAAAACGAATAAAGTGCTCGCGTAATCCAAAACCACATCGTTATCAGGAAGCTTCTTCAGATGCATGTTGATATCTGCGCTGGCTGCTGAAGGTTATTTGAATCCTTAGCTGAAATCATCACTTTTTATCTCAGACTAGTTGTAACACAGTAAAACAGAGAACAAGGACGGGAGGTGAGCCGTAGGTTGTGTTTGTCATACACAGTGTGATTTAAAATGGTATTAAAGCATTTAATAGTTTAGTAAACCATTGTAGATTTTAACCTGTTTGACTTTCTTTTTTCTGTGTATATAAAAAATTATATTTAGTAGGCTGTCTAAGCTTTAAAATTAAAAAAAGTAAAAAAAATTACTAAAATTACTTTTAAAAGTAATGAATTACAATATTGACAAACTGTTGTTACTTTTTATGCAGAGTAATACATTACAATATTGCTAATAGATTACTAAGTGACATGATTAGTTGTTTTTTGAAGGCATAAGCCTTAAAAAAAATAACTAATCATGTTACTTGGTTTTTATGGAATGTAATGCATGATAATACTGCTTTACAACATAAAAAAGTAAGTAATTGTGTTATTTGGTTACTTTTTATGGAAAGTAATGCATTACAATATTGCTTCACGCCATAAAAGTAAAGCACTTTTACGAAAGTAATGTATTACAATATTGCTTTATACATAAAAAAGCAATTAATTGTTACTTAGTTACTTTTCATGTAAAAAGTAATGTTACAATATTTTTTTTACACCATAAAGTAACTTAATGTGTTACTTGGTTACTTTTTATGGAAAGGAATGCATTACAATTTTGCTTCACGTCATAAAAGTAAAGCACTTTTTTACGAAAGTAATGTATTACAATATTGCTTTACACATAAAAAAGCAATTAATTGTTACTTTTTATGGAAAGTAATGTGCTACAATGTTGCTTTGCGTCATTAAAACTGTTGTTACTTTTTATGCAAAGCAATACATTACAATATTACTTTATGCCTTAAAGTAACTAATCATGTTACTTAGTTTTTATGAAATGTATTGCATTACAATATTGCTTTACACCATAAAAAGTAACTAATTGTGTTACTTGGTTACGTTTTATGGAAAGTAATGCAGAAATTTTGGTCGCCTCTCTTGGGGATATCGCACAGTTGAAGCAGAGCTATGAACCGATCATTGCATGTAATCTTCTTGTACAGTGTGAGATGGTACCTGGTTGAAATCGCACAGTGTATGTCCGGCTTTAGGGATTACTTACAGTATTACTTTATGCCATAAACCACAACTAATTGCGTTTCTTAGTTACTTTTTATGGAAAGTAATGCAATACAGTATTGCTTTACAGCATAAATAGTAACTAAGTGTATTACTTTGATTACTTTGATTACTGTGATTACTTTTTAGGTAAAATAATGCTTTACAATATTGCTTCATGCCATAAAAAGTAACTAATTGTGTTAGTTACTTTGTATGGAAAGTAATGCATTGCATTTCTTTTCTGTTACTTTTTGTCACCTGAGCTGGCCTTTCTTATTTATTTTTTAATAAAAAGTTATATTTTTGTTATTTTGTTGTAAAAGCCTTTCACACCAAAGGTGAAATTAGTAAGACTCTCAACCTGGGACAGGAGAGGTGTCAGTGAAACACTGGGAAAACAATGTAACTTGCATTACTTATTTGAAAAAGTAACTCGGATATTTGGTAAATTTGAAAGTAACTTGTATTACTTCTAATGCATTAGCCCCATAACTGATGGTGACCACAGCTACCAGTTTCATAGCAATATTTTTTGTAAATAACTTTTTCAACTTCTTCAGAAACGACACTTTTTTTTTTTTTACAGAGCAGCCTGGACATTTTTCAGAACTACTTCTTTTGTGTTTTTTTTTGTATAAATACTTATAAAAGTATTTATAAATAAAAATATTAATGTATTTATTACTTATATTACACTTTTTTTTTCTTATTGAACTTTTTTAGTATTGAAATTATTAATTCATATAAAATATAATAATTATAAAATGTTTTTCCAATTTTTATTTATTATTATTATAATTGTTATATATATAAAAATAATGAATTTTATACACAGACACATTCATACACATTTTAATGAAAATATTTATAGCTATTTTTATTTAACTTTTTATATTAAGTATAATGAAAATATTTGTTTTTATTAAATTATATAAAATATATTCATTTAAAAATGTTTAAACATTTTTTTATATTATTATTATTATTATTATAGTGTGAATGAATTTAATATACAATATTTTAATTCAAAATATTTATTTTTTTATATATATACATTTTATTTATTTTTATTTACAGTACATTTGAGGTATGATGCATTCAGATTAAATTACATGCATGTGCATGTGTGGAACCACATAAAGGATGAGAAATTGTAATGAATTTATTTATTTACTCTGTTGTTTGATTACACTTAGAGAATTATGCTAAACTATGCATTTAGAGAATTTCTGATGTATTCAAATCATTTTAATTTTTACATCTGCCATTTTAAACGCGCTCATGATTTTTGAGAGTGATTATATAACCAGAAGACAGTGTAAACCAATCTTTCCAGTCTTTAAAATGATGGCATCCTCAAAAGCGACAATAATAAAATGACATCCTAAGAACTATAAAAACATATGCCAGCTATATTTAAGTGTAAAAGTATTGCATGCAGTTGGTTTGAAGTTCATTCTTTGTACATCACATCGTACTCTTGGGTCGGTAAAGACTTAAATGCATTCCGCATTCATTAAATGCTGCTGAACAAGCAAACAAACAAACAAACAAAACTCGAATATATTGTCACGCCGCTGCCATTCATCAGAATTATGACTGTTTACCTGATGAGGGGAGTAAGGCAATAGTGGGAAGAACCCAATTATCCTAGAATGCATCGTAACAGTGATCACCAACTTGAAAGGGCTGTCACTTAAGACGCACAGAATCAAAAACGTATTTGAGAGATAAATATTCCAAACGAGTGCGTCTTGGGGGTTTCTTAATGACAGTAAATGCAGTGTGGAAATAGATCAAATACTATCCCATATGAGAAAAGAGGGTCCTTGTCGTTTTCGAAGGGAGGAGGGTGTCTCCCTACAAAACGAACGATGCTTTCAGGTCCTGTACGTATTTGTATTTGTGTTGCCGCTAACTGTTCATCGACGATAATTAGTATTCCTCGGTTCTCGCTTCCCGCAAATGAAGCCACATAGGCCTCCATTGTTTGGTTGAGTCTGTGCCCAGCCCAGATGTCGCAACCGCTAAGAATTAATGTAGATTAACGTGACGCAGGAGGAATGCTAATGTTATCTTTGTCATCTTCCTGACGGCCAGAGAATTTAATTGCCCTAAAAAAAAAAGAGCATAAAAAATGTAAGTCATAATTTCATATTTATCATAATAGCCTCTGGCTGTGAGGAGGAAAAAGGAAACACTATTTTTCCCGCCCTTTGCCCTCGTTAGAACTCTCTCGGCTGCTCTAGCATCTCCTGATTACGAACAGAGGCTACCTTGGCTTGCAACTTCATTAAAATCTATTTAAATCAACTTCAACCACAAAATGCTCCTTCTTCCAGCATGTAAAAAGTCTCAGGGAACATCATTAGGGAGAGCGTGTGTGTGTGTGTGTGTATCCGTACCTGTATTTCTGTTTGGTCTAAGCGGTATGTATGCGCAATAGCTACCTCGCCTAGTTTAGATAATAAGCTCCCTCTCAAGTGTCAACACCCTCACCCTTGAATTATACCCATGTCACCCTAATGTGCCTGACAGCCTGAGCACCAACTCTTCCATTCCTCTTGAACACCTTGTTTTGTTCCTGGTTTCGCAATGAGTGCGTTCCCGCTACAAAGCGCCGCACGCTTGCCCTTGGGCGCTAGCCTCTGCACCCTTGTCTCAAATAAGTATGTCACCCACAGGGAGGGGCCCTCGGATGACACCACACAAATCTGACTAAAAACGCTTCCTTTCGCAAATACGTCTGCCTCTGAACTAACCCCCCTCATTATTTGTGACAAGAAGTGCCTTGATTTCCAAAACAGTATCAGGGTTATCATTGCGTTTGGAGTGCTGTGGCAAGACTGCAGGGTAGGGTGACACCAAAGTGGGCTCTGTTGTTTATTTAGCAGAGTTAGCGGTACTTAATTGTTGATGAGTTGACACAATATGTGGGTTCTGTAAAAGTAGGATTTGAAATGTAATTGTGCAATTGCATGACAGGAAATATAAGACTTATTAATTAAAAAAGTTAATAAAATATAATGCAAATAATATATGAAAAAATAATTGTATTGCTACTAATTACTAACTTTATTTTATTAATACATATAATGAATGTATTTATTATTAATTAATATACAATATTTTTTGTACACACACACATTACTGTATAAAAAAAATAATGAATGAAAAATATTTTTACATGTATATTATTTACACTCACACACACACACACACACACACACACACACACACACACACACACACAAATGCATTTAATTTTAATTTAATTTCTAAATTGGAAAAAAGTATTTATAAATAAATAATGAATGTATTAATTTCTTGTATATTTATCTATTTTTGTTGTTGTTATTAAACTTTAATGTAGTATAACAAATAGATGTATTATTATTTCATTAATATAAATATTTAAAATGTTATATAAAATAATGAAATATATATATATATATATATATATATATATATATATATATATATATATATTATATAATATACTTGTATATTTTCTATTTTTGTTATTAAACTTGTTTTAATGAAGTATAATGAATAGATGTATTAGTAATTAATTGATATACAATATTTTAATTTAAATTTGATTTAAATATATATATATATATATATATATATATACACACACACACACACACACATTTTAAAATGAAAGTATTATCTATTACTGCGATTTACTATTTAATTAAAATTGAAAAAAGTATTTATAAATAAAAATATTACTGTATTTATTACTTATATTACACTTTTTTTTTTTCTTATTGAACTTTTTTAGGATTGAAATGATTAATTCATATAAAATATAATAATTATAAAATGTTTTTCCTATTTTTATTTATTATTATTGTAATTATATATAAAAATAATGAATTTTATACACAGACACATACATACAGATTTTAATTAAAATATTTATAGCTATTTTTATTTAACTTTTTATATTAAGTATAATGAAAATATTTGTTTTTATTAAATTATAAAATATATTAATTTAAAAATGTTTTACAATTTTTTAATATTATTATTATTATTATTATATAAAAAAATATATATACACACACACATACATGCATACACATTTTTAAATAAAATATTGTGTATTACTACTTATTACTAACAATTTAATTATTTGTGTGTGTGTTTGTTTGTTTTATATTTATATAAAATTAGACAAATTATTTCTAAATAAAAATATAGTATTTATTATATATTTAAATATTTTTGTTGTCATTTAATTTTAATTATTAAATATAATGAATGGAATTAATATACAGTATTTTAATTTAAAATATTTATATTTATATATATATATATATATATATATATGATACATTCAGATTAAATTACGCTGCATAAAGCTAATAATATTTTTTTTTTACTCCTTACTTGTTTTCAACAGGACCCTACTCAGTCATGTAGAGCTGGGGAGGTTTGGCATTGGCTTTGAGGAGTTCTGTGCTCATCTGCACTTGTACAATACATACATTGACAACATTCAAACGGCTAAAAAAGTCCTCACGGTAAGTCAAATTGAAACGTTTCAAATGTAAGACTTGAACCCCTTTTCACTTCCATTCACATGCTCCGCAGTTGCCATTGACAGCCGTGACTCTTTATGTTGTACGGCCTTGAGTAATGCCTGCGTGAACACAGCTGTAAATTGAAGCAAATATTAATACATTTAACCAATTGTGTCATTTTCCTTCTCTTTTGATTATGATTTGCTTAAACTTTTTTACCAGGTATGAAAATTACTAAATTCAAACCCTTGCAGGTATATGCTTTTTTTCATGCTTCTTTTCTTCTTTTACCTGCATAGAGGTCATCTGCACTCACAAAAGCCAGTGGCTGCCGTCTATCGATATGAAATCATGAATATGTATTCATTATAGATCTATGGTAATGCGCAGGATTGACAGTATGTCATGCTCTACTTCTAATTAGTCCAAACCTATTAAATCATTGTACGACTCCTCATCTATAGCACCTTTTTTCGCCTTACCGCATTGTTCGGCTCAACCTTGTGGGGGAAAAAAAAAAGAAGAGAAGACACAATGGCGGGTCAGTAACTCAAAGATCGCCATTCAGAATGATTGACGTTTGGAACGGTGAAAAAAAATGGAGTCACCTAGCTGATTAAGGCTTATGGATGACACTCTGTGCAAACAGATCTCTCCAGGCAAAGCCCAGCGGTACCATTAGGTCCAACACTACCATCTCATTACGCCTGACTTAAGTGGGCAGCCTCCATCAGTCGGCCGGAAAAAAAGTGCGATGGGGAGTCTCTCTCTTTGCTAATTAGCTCCTCCCTCGGCAAGGCACCTGTACCCAAGTGTACGGATGACTGATTCCTTGTTAGACCAAATCAGTTAGCGGTTAAAGAATCGTCTGCACGCCTGGCTAATGCTATCTTCTGTATTCGGCGTGCTTGCGGTGAACTGAGGGGGCATTTTAACGTGTTCCGTGCTATGCCAGTAATTGCGCCTCATACGAATATGTGTTCGAGTGTTAGCCTCGCAGCAAAGCCGCATGCTAACATCTGGGTTTATTTATCTGAGGGGAAGCCTGGAGCCTCACAGATATTAATGTCTTAATTAAGAGGAGGAATACGTCTGCGGCCAATTGACTGATTCACATTGATTGCAGACTGAGCTGTTTAAGTTCGCATTGATTCCTCTGCTAGGCCTACATGGCTGTAATTGCTGGAACATGGGCTGGTGTGTCCTTCAAAATCTATCGTCCCAGCAATCTAGACAAGATCTCAGTTTTCTCAACCAGTGACTCTTTTTACATATTGTTTGTGTACATTTTTACATAGACAATATGTAAAGTTTTTACATAAACAATATGTAAAATTGTTCATTTCCTTTTTAGTACTATTTTAACCATGACAGAACATACAATACAAGGTAGTTTGGTGCAGTAATAACTTGTATATATAATAATGTGACACTTAAATCTGTTAAGAGAAAGTTTTGAATTATAAAAAAAAATTTTTTTAATTTCTGTCTTTTTTTTGTAAATGTTTAACAAGGTTGCATTTATTTTATCAAATATAAATGAAAATCAAATATGTGAAATATTATTGCAATTTAAAATGGCTGTCTTCTATTTTAATATGAAATAGTAAATAAATATCCTATATTTAATAGGAATCTCTGATAAATAAAAAAGCCAAATAAAAACGCCATTTGAAGTCTGTAGTTCTGTTTTAAGGTTAAATATTAAAAACATATCCTATATTTAATAGGTATTTTTGATAGATGGATAGATAGATAGATAGATAGAAAAGTAAAATTAATATATATTTTCATGCTGTACATTATAATTTTGAAAAGCTTTAGATTTGACAGGATTCATTAATAGTTTTTTTTTATTATTTTATTTTATTCGTTTATTTATTTATTACTGGTGTTAATGTGTAGCATGGCTACATTTATTTGATCAAATATAAGTAAAAAAAATCGCCGCCTTCTATTTTAATATGAAATGGTAAATAAATATCCTATATTTAATAGGAATCTCTGATACATAAAAAGGCCAAAAAAAAAGTAAAATCTTTACTTCACTTAGTCACTTGTTAAATTTTTTTTAATTGATTTTATTCATTAATATACAATATTGTAATTTAAAAATCTCTTTTTTTTACAATTTGCATATATTATTTTATTTTTTAAATGTTATATAATTATTAGAATTTTATTTATATATTTTAAAATAATTAATTTTAATACATTTTAACTTTTTAATGTTTTGTTTTATTATTCAGACAAAATGTTTTTTTAATAGTAGAATTTTAACATTGCCTATTATTTTAAAATGTGGAAAGCTTTCAGGATAATTTAAATAGTAATAATTGAAAATCCTTAGCAACTGTTAAAATGAATGTTTTTCATGCACATAATAATTTTAAATGTTTAAATTCACTTGTAAATGGATTTTGAATTTTGTAATGTTTTGTTTTTTATTCAGACAAAATATATATTTTATTTAAAATTATATATATATTTTTTTAATAGTACAATTGTAATATTGTTTTTAATATTGCCTATATACAATATAATGGAATTGTAATATTACGTAATATTGTTTTGATGTTTCCCTATTATTTTAATATGTGGAAAACTTTTGACATAATTTAAATGCTGTAAAATCTTGCTTAAAATTTTGCAACTCTCAAAATTAATATATTTTCATTTTCAATTTTATTTAAAAATATATTGTTTTTTTTAATAATAGAATTTTAATATTGTTCGATATTGTTTTGATGCCTTGCTTATTATTTTAAAATGTGGAAAGCTTTCAGGAATTGACAATTTAATATGAGATGATTTTTATTTATTTTTTGGCTGTCCTGAATAAAGGATTCCTCTCACAGCATGTCTAACATGCGGTGATTTAATGTTGGTGTGTTTCTCAGAGGGAGACCCCAGCTGCTTCGGCCATAAATGTTACCCGAGCAGGTGTTGTACATGGTGTGCGCCGTTTGAAGATGATGGATTGTTTCGTATGCTTGATATGCTTATTTATTATTTACTTAGAACAAAAAGTAGCATGCTTTTCTCAGAGGGAAGCACAAATCCAAACAAATTTTACATAAAGAAGTGATATTTTGCTATGCTAATGCAGACTCTGCTTGCCATTAGCCTGACATGGTTCATATGAATGTATATTTAATAATGAAACCAGGGTTGCCTCTATTAGAAGACAGCTTGTGATAAGAGACAACAGAGATGTCTCGTTGTGCATGAGTGAGATTCAGGCACAAGCGACACTGAATGCACAATTCAATAGACATCACGCCACATGCATCATCTACGGGGGTGATACTGTCGGTGGGAGGTAAACAGTGTTATCGCTAGCATTATCAAATGTGCTCTACTGTTGTATCAAGTTGTTTTCATGGCAGCAGATCTTTGATTCATGGTTCATTTCCTCCTCAGGTTCAGGTGAAGAAAAGTAAAGCCTTCAGACGGTTTAAAAAGCTTCAGGAGTCGAGGCCTCAGTTCAAACAGCAGAAACTTGAGGACTTGCTAACACTTCCTCTTCAGCGCATCCAGCAGTAAGTCCTCAAGTAGACGTGTGACAGTATTTGAACTTTTTATATCGGTTTATTACTTATTATTTATACAAAACAAAACAATTTTGGCCGATATTTAAGTTATTGCTTTATTTGTCACTGTCAGTTATATATCGGTATATCGGTTAGCCAATATTGGATATTTATTTAATTGTGCATGTGCTTTTACACTACATTTATATTTTGATCTCTTTTGGTATCATCTAGTTTCTTAAAAATTGTATTTGTGCAAAAACACTAATTATTTAACACTTTAACATTTTTAATCTCTAGCAAATCTCAAAAATGTTATGTTCAAACTGATTGTTTTTAGTTGTAAGTGTTTTATATATGCGCTTTTTATTTATACAAAGCAGTATAGAATTGTAACATTTATTTCTCGTTTTTTTGGTCGATTATTTTAGTTTTTTTTTATCGTTATATCGTTTTTTCTGTGACAAATATTGTATTTTTATTTAATTGTGTGTGCTCTTTTACACTACATTTCTATTTCAATCTCTTTTGGTATCATCTAGTTCTTTCTTAAAAATTATATTTGTGCAAAAACACTAATTATATAACACTAACATTTTAATCTTTAGCAAATCTCAAAAATAATATTATGTTCAAACTGATTGTTTTTAGTTTTAAGTGTTTTATATATGCACTTTTTATTTATACAAAGCAGTATAGAATTTTACAATTTATATCTTGTTTTTTGGTTCATTATTTGAGGGTTTTTTTATCGTTATATCGGTTAGCCAATATTGGATATTTATTAATTGTGCATGTGCTTTTACACTACATTTATATGTCAATCTCTTTTGGTATCATCTAGTTCTTTCTTAAAAATTGTATTTGTGCAAACACACTAATTATTTAATACTTTAACATTTTAATCTTTAGCAAATCTCAGAAATAATATGATGTCTAAATTAACTTTGTGTTTTAACTTTGTGTTTTGTTTTTTATTATATTTTATACACACCAACTTTTTATTTATACAAGCGGCATAGAATTTTACAATTTATTTGGAGTTTTTTTTTTTTTTTATCAGTTATATTATATTGGTTTATTAGTTGGCCAATATTGTATTTTTATTTAATTGTGTATGCTCATTTACACTATATTTATATTTCGATCTCTTTTGGTGCCATCTAGTTCTGACTTAAAAAGCACATTTAAAAAATAATATGTCTGAATTAACTTTCCATTTAAACTGATTGTTTTTATATATCTTTTTTTTATTTATACAAAGCTGTATAGAGTTTTCAGATGTGTTTATTGGTTTTTGGCCGATATATTATATTATATTATATTATATTATATTATATTATATTATATATTTTTTTTAGGTTTTTTGGTTGTTGGGCAACATTTGAGTTTTTATTATGTGCATCTCGATTATCAACAGTTTTGAATATTTAATTGTGCATGCTCATTTCTTTTATTTTTATTTTTAGATAAATTTTGCCTGTATGTAATGCTCACTTAAAGTTTAACATTCACTTAAAGTTATTATTTGTGTAAAATGCACTAATAATTTATCAGTTAAATATACTCTTTTAATGAATAGCATTTTTTTAGTTAATGTTCTGATGACTACATTCACTTGTTGCATTTAAAGTTATGGATTTTAATGTTTTATAATTTATAACATGAACATTTTCATCAGCTTATTGTTAGGGGAAATAATTATTATATTGGTGTAACCCTAGCTAAAAAAAAGAAAGAAAAATAATTTCAGAGCAGATTTCTGTTTCGTAAACAGAGAAAATCTTTATTACTTAAATTTGTTATATATTTCTACTTTATTTATCCATTAGCTGATGGTAGTGGTGCGTAAATGACACACTTTGCCTAAAGATATTTTGATTTTGTGCTGTTTAATGGACTCCTCAACCACTTATTGCAATTGACGTGCAAAGTTTTCTTCAAATCTCATTAAATGTCAGAGTACCTCAGCTATTGAATTTCAAGTAAATGAGATGGATTGGTCAGCGGATGTTTTTTGTGTATTTAAAGTTTAAACCATCTGCTTTGGTGCAGAGATTACAGGATCGACAGCAGCATTGAAATGCAGTCAGTTGTTGATGAGAATGTAAAGCGTTTTGGTTATGCATCAGTATCTTCTGACACAGGCCAGTCTACTTCACAGTCTTCTGCTCAGCTGTCAAATCACTCTACAACTTCACATTTTGTTGATCACACTATGTGGATTTACTTTAAAGAAGGATTTTGGGAATCATTTGATGGCGTGATAACAGAAAGCTGTCACCACCGGGTTACGGTTTTCATGCTTGAATTCTCAATCCGAATTCGGGCGCTTTGGAGGAGTCTCGAGCCTCTCAATGACAGACGTAATTATTGTTTGATGTCGTGCTCGCACCTGCCTTCAGACTGTCCAAGAACTGTCAAAATCCCTTTTGTTAAGCCGCCGATTTTGTTGGCTGTAATTTCATGCGGTCGTGGTCTCAGCCGTTAATTAGTGTAACAGGGTGCGAAATGAACTAGAACATGCTTAAGAACCAGCGAAAATTACATGGCATTCCTTTATCAAGCTGCTCAAGTCCATCTTAATTAGGCTTTTATGTCACTCCTACTTATTAAATGTAGTTTCCAACATGAAAGAAGACAAACACAATGTCATTCTTGCTGTGATGATAATTATGTCTTTATATTTATTCTTTATAAGAACATTCCTCAGCTAGCACCCTCCTGTCATGGTTTTCATTCAATGGTTTCATCATATGCGAAATGACAATCCTGTTTGTCTGCATGTCCGCTCTATGCTTCTTTGTACATCCGTTTTAGATGATTTGATTATGATTTTGCTTCTTGGTTTTAGTATGAGTGTCCTAGATCACTAGGGATCTGATTTTTATGAAGGAAAGGTTATGTTATGTCATGTCTACACATCCTTTGTTTTGTCAGTGTATCGTTGCATGTTAATTAAGCTATAAATCTATCTAGGATGCACTAAATGGAACAAAACTGACAGTAAAGACATATTATAAGACACATTATAAGTTGATATTTGACTCCTCTGATTTACAGAGGCTTTTTTTAATGCCATTTTTTCTAACTTTATTGAAAGTATGTTATTCATGTTGAGATGTTTTAAATATAACATTTTTAAAATAGAAATATTAAATGATTTAAATAACTGAAATATTTTTTTAAAAAGGAAACTAAAACTGCCACTGATTTTATTACTGAATCATTCATTTAGTTTATTCGTTCACATAACTGATTTATTCATGAACAAAGCAAGTGGCTGTCTTTATGAATGGCTAATTGAATCAGTGACTTATTTAAAAATGCATGTTTATTCATAAACCAAGAAAAAAAAAAGTTTTATGATTGATGATTGGCAAGAGCTGTCAGAGCTAATGATTATTTTGGTAATCGAGTAACCGGTCGATTATTCTGATGATTAATCGAGTAACTAGTTGATTATTCTGACAATTAATCGAGTAATCAGATTTTTATCATAAAAAAATAAATGAATATAAAAAAATATATATATTTTTTTTTTTATGATAAAAATAGACCTTAATGAGGCAATAATTTATAATATTTTTAATAGCAATGAGGCGATAGAAATGAGCTAAAATAGAGTATCTAAAACAAGTACTACAAGTACTTCAATTATTTTATTGAACAAAACTGTTAAAATACATAATGTATTATAAACAATCAAACTAATGCACATTACGCATTATAACAAATGACTGCAGAGGTCGCCAAACTTCCAAAATCCTGTTTAAATCCAGCTTCAAAGGGCTCTAAACCCAGGCAAGGAAGAAGGGTCTTATCTAGCAAAACGATTGATTATTTTCTAAACAAATTGACAATTTCTATACTTTTTAACATCAAATGCTCGTCTCGTTTCTTTGATATTCTTTGTATGTTCACTTTGTAAACACTGGGTCGGTACTTCTGCAGTGATGTAGGACAATTTTTCAACATTCCCTAACTGTATTGACCCGGATCACACAGACTACGCATGCGCAACGCAGAGACGAGACAAGACGAGCATTTGAGGTTGAAAAGTATAGAAATTGTCAATTTGTTTCGAATATAATCGATCACTTCGCTACATAAGACCCTTCTTCCTCGACTGGGATCATTTAGAGCCGTTTGAATCTGGATTTTGGAAGTTCAAACTTGGGGGCACAATAGAAGTCCATTATATGGAGAGAAATCCTGAAATGTTTTCCTCAAAAAACATAATTTCTTTACAACCGAAGAAAGAAAGACATGAACATCTTGAATGACAGAGTTGAGTACATTATCTGTAAATTTTTGTTCTGAAAGTGAACTAATCCTTTAATATTTAGTGTTTGACCATGTATTTATGACAGAAATGCTATACCCGCTGTAATTTAATATGTATGTTGAGTATATTTCTTGAAAACGTATAAGCTCAGAGTAAGGGTTCGAGCTTTCATTTTGAAATCGCGACAAATAATTAGCATATTGAAAAAGATACTAGTTTATAATGATTTACCTTGCAAATCTGATGAAATTGTGCTCCCAGATGAACGTTATAATAAACCCAAACTCGCAGAAATATGCTCCTCCTATGTTTGTGTGGAGCAGCATTTATTGTGAACGGAGCTACGTACGTAATATTCACGCATGTAAATAATTAAAGCACACACACATATATATATATATATATATATATATAACCTGCATCACATATATTTATTTAAATTAAACTGAAAATCTAAATAATGTGTTTCATGGATTCTTGTCCATGGAATGCGCCACTTACGGTATTTTGGTATTTTTCAAATTTCAGGATTTTTCTATATAGAATGGTAGATTGAATGATACATGGAACTATAGATAGAATGGTAGAATGAATGATATATAGAACGATAAATAGAACGGTAGAATGAACAAACAATAAATAGAACAATAGATCGATAAATAGAACGATAGAACGAATGATAGATATAATGATGGATAGATCGACAGATGGATAGATAGATAGGTAGGTAGATAGATAGACAAATCGATAAAATGAATGATAGAACTAATGATAGAATAAACAATAGAATAAATGAACGACAGATAGACCGACAAGGATTTTTTTTTAAATTCGGGTACTCTAATCGAGAAAACTTGACAGCCCTATATTAGTCAGTTCTTTAGAATGCATTATTATTTAGACTACAAATGGAATTGGGTCACATTCATGTATGGTTGGGTCACAACATTTTGTACTCCATTTATACCTGTTCTGAGCACTGACCACTTGTTGTAAGATCACCTAACACCTATCGGATGCCAGGTATTTTCTTGCTGTTTTTGTGGCACAGCAAACCACTGGACTTTGTGTCACACCGTGAATTTTCTCCACCCAGTTATCACAGAGATATCCTCTAATTTCCCTCGGAACTGGCGAGCGCTGACATCTCAATCAGCATGTTCAAAGACGCCCTTGATCTGATCTCATCCTCTCAGGCCCTGATCACTGTGTTTCCTATTGTCCCCCCATCGATTCTGCCTCTCGGCTCTCGGAAAGCGAGGACGCACGGGGGGCGCATAATTGTATGATGATCTTAAGTGGCACGGCAGAAGAGCTCCATTCTCGGAGAGTGCAGATAATCAGGAGTACCGCCTCTAACGGGGACTCGGGAGGAAATTGTTGTCACTTATTGGGCTGGAGGATGATGGATGGCGAGGCTGGCTGTGTGTGGATCATGGTGGCTACTTAAGACATGGAGCAGGACTGTTGGGAGGGAGGATAAAATCATTCCTATTATTAAACGCCATTTACTGCAGCTGCCGAGAAGATTCACGTCGTGTCCCTCTCCTCTCGACTCTTCTTCTCCTCCCTGTGGTCTTCCTGACTACAGATGGACATTCTGGTCAATTTGTCGAGCGTCAGACAGAGAATTCAAGTCAATAAGCGGATAATTATTTCCATGTTATGGGCATTATTAAAATTCTATCAAATGTGGTCACATTAAATGTAAACCAGTTATTTTAGTGGTAAAAACAAGTTGAAAGTGACAAATGGAAAATAGATATTTATTTATCTAACCTTATATCTGTCTATACATCATTCCGCCATTTTATCTGTACAGTAGCTCTATCCATCGTTCCATCTAGTGTTCTGTCATTCTGTCTTTAATTGTGTCTCTCCTACATTCTATGTGTTTGTTTGTCTGTCCATCATTCTTTCTGTCTGTTTTATTTTATTGGCCTGCTCATCATTTTATTTGTCTATCCACTGTCTATCTGTCTTTATTATGCTGACTTCATCTATCTGTCTATCGTTCTGTCTATCATTTTCTTTCATTCTGTCTTTTATTCTGTTTTTCATTCTGTTTGTCTATCATTCTTTTCATTCTGTCTGTCTAGCTATCTGTCTATCGTTTGTTCGTTCGTTCGTCTGTCTGTCTGTATTATTCTATCTATTGTTTGTTTATTCTGTTGTTTATTCTATCGTTCTATCTATCATATCTATTGTTCTATTTATCGTTCTTTCATTCTACCATTCTATCGTTCTATATATCATTCAATGTACCGTTCTATATATCTATCGTTCTATGGATTGTTTATTCTACCTATCTATCTATCGTTCTCTCTATCGTTCTATCTATCTCTATCGTATCATTCTATATATCATTAATTCTACCATTCTCTCTATCGTTCTATCTATCTATCATTCATTCTACCATTCCATCTATCATTCTACCTATCTATCATTCTACTGTATCTCTCATTCTGTCTGTTTTATATTCTATCTATCTATCTATCATTCTACACTCTTATTCTGTCTGTTTTCGTTCTATCTGTCATTCTATCCATCATTATGTCTATCTTTCTATCAGTCGTTCTATCGTTACATCATTCTATTCTATCATCTATCTTTCATTCTGTCTGTCTTTCATTTTATTTGTCTATCGTTTGTTCATTTATTGTTCTATCTGTTGTTCTATCTATCTATCCATCTATCCATCGTTCATTCTATCGTTCATTCTATCGTTCATTCTATCGTTCATTCTATCGTTCCATCTATCGTTCCTTCTATCGTTCTATCCATCGTTCTATCTTTCATTCTGTCTGTCTTTTGTTTTATCGGTCTATTGTTCTATCTGTTGTTTGTTCATTCTATCTATCTGTCATTCTACCGTTCTATCATTCATTCTACCGTTCTATCTGTCATTCATTCATTCTGTTTATCTTTCATTCTATCGGTCTATCATTCTATCTATCGTTCTGTCGTTCATTCATTCTACTGTACTATCTATCTGTTGTTCTATAAATCAGTTATTCTACTGTTCTATCTATCATTCATTCTACCATTCTATCGGTCTTTCAGTCTATCGTTCATTCATTCTACTGTTCTATCTATCTGCCATTCTATATATCATTCATTCTATCATTCGATTATTCTATCTATCGTTCTATCTATCTATCATTCTAATGTATTTCTCATTTTGTGTTTGTTTTTCATCTGTTATTCTGTCTGGCTATCTTTCTGTCTATTAATCTATTGTTCTATCATTCTATCTATCGTCCTATCGTTCTATCTATCATTCATTCTACCGTTCTATCATTCTATCTATCGATCATTCTACTGTATCTCTCATTCTGTCTCTGTTTTTCATTCTCTCTGTCGTTCTATCATTCTGTCTATCGGTCTATCAATCGTTTTATCTTTCTATCCTTCTATCATTTTGTCTATCCTTCTATCATTCTGTCTGTCTTTGTTTCATTCTATCTGTCTATCGAGTTAAAAGCGTATTTTAAATTCGTAGATGCATCATACTGTAAAGTTGTATCGTAAATTACACTGTAGCAGATTAGATTTCAAACGTAAAGCCCAGTTTGCATTTGCTCTATATGAAATTCCTGTCACTATACCTGACTGTGATATTGATTGTGTCTAGCGTTAGTTCTAGGTGGTTCAAACCTTCTAGTAATAAAACGGCGTGTTTTTTTTTAACACACTTGTACAGCTCTATAATGGATTTGAACATCTTCAACATCGACGTAGAGAAGTGACATATAAGAGGTTAATCCTTCGCTTTGTGGTGGAACTCGTCGCTCAGAGCGGGTCAGAAGGTCACGGCCGCGTCTCTTTTACATGCAGAGAGCCTCAAAAAGCGGAGGAGGACTCGTGTTAATGGAGCCGAGCCATTATGTAGCCGATAGTGTCAGGGCTGTTATATGGGCCTGTGCTTACACAGCAGATGGGTTCAATTCAATCGGTGCTTCAAACACAACATAATGAGGAGTTCAGGAGGTTTCCTCGCCGTTTGTGTTTGTTTGCAAAGGTGTTGATTGAACTCATTTAAAAGCAGCTTTGTGGCACCGTCCTCCTAATCGTGCTTTCTGTGCTATTGAGATGTCGCTTTTACGTGGAAGTTGAGAGGTCACATCCTCCATATCTATGGTTTAGTCTTAAGACAGGACCCCAGGTGAACTCACCTCCTCTTTTCTTTTGATCTGCTCAAATGGGTAATGCTAAAGCTCACTTGTTTCGATTCAGCCGGAGACTTGAAGGACTAGGACGAGCACTACAGGATTCTTCAGTCTTGTAAAAGCACTTTTTATTTAATATATTTACTCTCAGAACTGGTATCGATCCCCTAAATATAACATTACCCTCATCTCGTCGTCCTTGATATGTTGACCTCAGGTAGTGATTGCCTACTACAATGCTTGGCTCTCAAGCAGAGAAGACTTATTGAAATTCTTGGAAGCTATCAGACAATCTACTTTATGTCTTAGCTTTTGTTAATTAGGTTCAGGCACTTGGGAGCAGTCAAAATGCGCTGAAAAACTGGTAAAACTAAGTGCTGTGGTGGTATATACATCTAAGCATGTTGTGTTGTTAATTAAGATCACTGATTGTGTGCATAGCAAGTTTTCTGAGTGCATGTCAGTTCAGAGGGATTTTTTTAAATGTACAATTATCCGATTTGAGTCTAATTAGCAGGTTTAATATACTATATGAAAATCCTGTCATTATTTGTTCACCCTCATGTTGTTCCGTAGGAACAGTTTTTTACTTTGCCAGTTAATTCTACAAACGGTCGGAAAGAAGCAGTAAGTAAGATGCATAGAATTAAACGTACAATTTCTACGTATAAAAATGTATATTCTTTTTGTAGACTGCTGATGTTTTGTGCAAACTAAAAATGGAGCAAGTTTTATTTTATTTTATATTATTATTTTATTTTTCCCTGAAGTTTTTAGCAAATCCATTTGTTTTTTTATTATTTTATTTTTCACTGAAGTTTTCCAGATAACAAATTCTTTTTTTATTTTATTTTATTATGTTTATTTTAAATCCATTTTTTTTCTTTTTAGATAACAAATCAATTGATTTATTTTATATTTATAATTTTGTATTTTATTGTTCCTGAAGGTTTTAAGATAACAAATCCATTTTATTCTATTTTATTTTATTTTATTTATTTTCCCCTAAAGTTTTTCAGATAACAAATGCATTTTATTTATTTATTTATTTATTTATTTATTTATTTATTTATTTATTTATTTATTTATTTCAGATAACAAATCCATTTTTTCTTTTTAGATAACAAATCAGTTAATTTAATTTAATGTTATTTTATATTTTATTTTTCCTGAAGTTTTTAAGATAACAAATCCATTTTATTTATTTTTTTTCTAGAAGTTTTTCAGATAACAATTAAATGTTTTTTCTTTTTAGATAACAAATCAATTGATTTAATTTAATTTAATTTTATATTTTATTGTTCCTGAAGTTTTTAAGATAACAAATCCATTTTATTTTATTTTATTTTGTTTTATTTTTCCCTCAAGTTTTTCAGATAACACAAACCTATTTTATTTTATTTTATTTTATTTTAATATTTTTCCCTAAAGTTTTCCAGATAACAAATCCATTTTTTCTTTTTAGATAACAAATCAATTAATTTAATATTATTTTATTTTATATTTTATTTGTCCTTAAGTTTTTCAGATAACTTTATTTTATTTTATTTTATTTTATTTTGTTTTATTTTTATTTTCCTGAAGTTTTTTCAGATAACAGATACATTTTATTTTATTTTATTTCCTGAATATTTTTTAAGATAACAAATGAATTAATTTTAATTTAATTTAATTGCATTTTTTGTCCTAAAGTTTTTTTTTAGTTTAGTTTAGTTTAGTTTAGTTTTAATAAATTGCAAATAACACAATTAATGACTGAAATAGTATTTTCTTGTTAAACATTCCAATAATCTTTTTTTGTTTGTTTACAACGGAAAATGTGTATATGTGATGAACGTAAATTAACTTTCATGATATAGACATAAACAGTCAAAAAAAAAATCATCAAAATATAAAGAAAATAAATAAATACAGATTTGAAATATGATGACAGACCATTCATTTACCCATAAACATTCAATCATAACCAAAGTCATGGGAGTCCCATCCCACCTCAGAAAAAGCCACATTCTTCATACAGTCCCAATGTACTGTGAACACAAAATGCATTTTGTTATCGTTTGTGTTCTAATTTAATTGCAGAAGTTGGTGACGTCTTGGGGACTCGAGAGCCGGTGTGCTTGTATGTCTGCAGCCATTAAAGAGCAGTAATTACGCAACAGCCAGCGCGTGTTCAATAACCCATGCAGGAGCCTGACAGTGGCTGTTGTCTCTTAATTAGGAATTTGAATCCTTAATGCACGTATTTAAAGACAAATAATTAGACAGATATTTCCTGCCTCTCCTCTCCTGCGCTGACATGAGCGCGTAACAACGGGCTGACCCGACGTATCCGCTACGGCAGGGGGGCCGGAGGAAGAGAATGAAAACGTGAAGCGTGTTTCATCTGCATATTACAAAGGAATTAGCGCGCCGAGGCGTCCGCGCCGGTAACTAGGCCAGCGACGCTTTCTAGCGCTCCTCTTCATTAGAATATCTGAACTGTTATAAATACGGTTCAGATTACGTTATTGTCTCGTTATCTTCTCTTTGCTTTGCGCACTAATGAGTGGGACAGGGAAGCTAAACGAGCGAGTTCCGTTTACATTATTTGGAATGTGCTTTAATAATGCTCATTAGGCCGTTCCCTTTTTTGTTACTCTGCCGCTTTAATTAGATTTCTTGCTCCCCCCCAACGGCCCTAATAAGGGCATTCGTGGCTGATAATGCCTGTAATGTATTTGTTACTACAAGATGAGACAAGAAGAAAAAGAAGTGAGATTATTTCTCTTTTTAAGTGCCTTTTAATAGAAGGAGGCTTAATTGGGGCTTGTTTGGTTTCCTCTTTTCTTTCATTTCTAATGAGTAATACGCTGCTGCTCTAGTTTTTCCCGTATTCACAAAGCCTGTTTAGTTAGGTTTCGTTTAGGCTGTTTGTAGGCTGAGTTTTTTTTTTTATACTTAACTATAAATAGAACAAGAATAGAATAGTTTATTTTCCCTAAAAAATTGCAGATAATCAGATCAACAATTCATTTTATTGTTTTAATCTTATTTAATTTATATTAATTGGTTTAATTTTTATTTATTTTTTGTTTAACTTTTTTTCTTTTTTTTTTAAACCCAAACCCAATTATTATACTTATGAAACCCAATTATCAAAACATCTATTTTGAATTTCTTATTAATAATAATACATATCTTCCTGGCTAAGATATCATCATTATTACTAGATGTTTCAAAACCGCAAATTCAATTATTAAAAAAAAAAATATATATATATATATATATATATATATATATATATATATATATATATATATATATTCCACTCTTTTTCCCCTTCTAGTGTCAACTCTCTTAAAATTGATTTATTTATACATTTAATAATTATAATAATATGTTTTTTCTTTTTTTTTTAAATAATATTTATTTCTTTATTATTTAAAAAAAAAAAAATAATAATAATAAAAAAGGGGGTTGAGACATATATATATATATATATATATATATATATATATATATATATATATATATATATATATATATATAAATAATAATAATAATTATTATTATTATTATTATTATTATTATTATTATTATTATTTAGGTATTTAGTTATTAACAGGATCATTTAAAACTTTTTTTTTTTTTCCTTATTTATGTTGTATTTATATTTTATAAATTTTTTTTTTCATAATATCTTTTGGCTAAGATATTATTACTACATCTTTCAAAACCCAAAATCCAATTATTAAGGTAATATTATACAAATATAAAAACAAGAAAATAAAATAATAAAAAAAATAAAGATACTAATATTATCTCACTCTCTTTGGCCTTGTTATCTCAACCCTCTGAAAATGTATTTATTTAATTAGTAATCTAAACCCTCTTAAAATGTATTTATTTATTTTTAACAGGATGGATTGAAAGCTGCTGGTGAATATCATTTGATGAATACCATTTTTACTACTACATTACTATTTTAAAACGCCAAACCCAAGTATTAAACTTTCCTTTTAATTATTATGAAGTTTTTATTCACCCTAGAAACACTTTAGCAACTGCTGGTGAGAATTGCACTTCTATAATATAAAAATTGTATTTATGTTTTATATATATATATATATATATATATATATATATATATATATACACAATAGGACAGTCAATGATGTAGGATGGATTCATATCTACTGTCATGTGTGCATATGCGCATCCCTCTCTGCTAAAGTTCAACTTGTAATGTCTTCATGCAAAAAAAAAAGAGTCTCATTTCCTCTCAAGTTATTGCTGTGAGCATTTCAGTGTCCTGGCACCCATATGTCTGCTTTAACCGACAAGTTCGGGTCTTGACCTGATATAAGGGAGCAGAGAGAACGAATGGTGAGACACTCGCAGACAGAAATCAATGGCAGTTGTCAATGAAGTCCAAGGTCATCGTGCCCCCTGAACCAATAGATTAAGGGAGCACCCATTTGCCACAAGTACTTTTTAGGTGGATGGAGCATTTGACATCTCGTGTTCAGCAATGATGGGCTCTGCATTATCTCTTCTGAGGTTTTTCAGGTTTCATGTTGCTGTGAACAGGGAATAGTGAAGTATTATCAGCTGATATTATCTCTGTTTTTATTAAACCGATTGTAGTATTTATTTAAAGGGACATTTCACCCAAAATGTCTTACTATTTATTTTTTTCATTTTAATTTATTCACTTTTTTTATGTATTTGTTTATTTGGAAGTCAATGGTCACCATTCTTTAAACTATTTTAAGTTTCACGAAAGAAAGTAATTTATATAGGTTTGACACAAATTGACGGTGAGTAAATAATAATTTTATAATTATAATTTTTTGGGTGAACTGTCCATTTAATCATTTTAATTAATTGCAATTTATTTTGACAGAATAGGATAGGATTTTAATATCAGCTATATGTCAGTTAATGGCTATTATATTAGACCGTTCTTTATCCAAAATAATTATATGTAGTATATTATTAATAATCATTATTAGTTTAATATAATATATTAATAATTATTATGAATAGTAATTAATGATGATTATTATAGTTGGTAGTAAAAAAAAACAACTATAATACTAACAAACATTATTAATTCAAATTGTTATATTATTATTAATAATAAAATAATAATAATAATATTAATATATAATTAATACAATTATTGATAATAATGCTAGAATTAATAATTATAATGATGGTTATTATAAGAATTATTATATCATGTTTGTTATAAAATAATTGCATATAATAATAATAATAATAATAATAATAATGTGTAATTAAAATGTCTTTATTATTAGTTATATATTATGAATAATAATAATATATAATAATTAATACAAAAATAAGGCTATTATTAATAATAATGATGATTGTTGTTATTCAACAGTTTTTAATAACAATAATTGCATATCTAATAATAAATAAATAAATAAATATTGTATTATTAGTGGTAATTAATAATAAAGATGATTGTTGTTAGAAAAAACATTTGTATTCATTATTATATATTATATTAATTATAGTTATATATTACTATTACTACTAATAATATATAATTAATAAAAATGATTATTAATAATGTTACTAATAATAATAATAATAGTTATTATTATTTTTGTTGTTGTTGTTGTTGTTGTTGTTATCCTAATAATGATATTGTTGTTATTATTATTAATAATAATATTTTTATTATTGTATTATTAATAATAATATAATTAATAAAAATTATTAATAATAATAATAATAATAATAATAATAATGCTATTAATAATAATAGTAGTAATAATAATAATAACAATAGTATTCAAATGAATACTATTGATTGTTGTTGTTGTTGTTGTTGTCATTATTATAATTTTCATTATTTTATTTTATTTATTTTTTTATTATTATTATTATTATTATTTTTTGCATATATTTAACATTGGTCCATCCCAGTTGTGAGTAATGTACAGCCATTTTTCTTTTTAAATGATTTTATTCGAATTTTAACAAACTACATTCAAACTCTTTAAATTGATCACATGTTCCTTGTGATGGATTTTGTTAAATAATAGATCTTAAATCTTAAATCTTAAATCTTGCAATCAGGTGAGGATATTTAATGCCTGTATACAACAGAATTATCATAAGTAATAATTGAATAAATGAGCATGCACATGCTGAGATTTTGAGCTTCAGCTTTTAATATGAGAAGCTTTGCAGGATATCCCACAAGCCCTGCTGTGAATAAATACACATCCTGACTGTTTTGCCTGAAACTGTTTATCAAATCACCTCTAAACTCCTGAGAGGGAGGGTAGGAGGGCCGAAAAGGAGAAGTCAGAAGGCCCCATATCAGACATTTCCTCCTCGCTCTCTCTCTTTGGCCTTGTAGTCTCAACCCTCTTAAAATGTCTCGTCAGAAGTGGAGTTTAAAGGATGTGCTCCTCTACCCCCCTCTGTGCTTGTCACGGGTGATGGGTGACATGGGCGTCTTGGCGGCTGCCACCACTGTTTACATAATTTCGACATGGCCGCAGGGAAAAAGAGACTACGGCTGCAACGATCTGCACTTCACACTCCTCCAATTAGAAAGGCCCCTGCTCCGCCGCTTTGCACGGCTCTCGGGGAACGCAGAGATTCCAGCTTAACTTTTCAGCCCGCGGGGATCGGCAGGCTGAGTCACCAAAGAAAGATGCCACGGTGGAGTTGAGAGGACGTTTAAGACAGACTAAAGATGCCCCAGTTTATCTGACAACATCTAAAATGGTGGACGTGATGTGGAATTTGGTGCCAGAAATATTTTGTGAGCACTGAAATGTATTTGTGAAGGCAAAATCGGTCTTGTGAAGAATTTTTGGAAGTAATACCGTATCAAAATGTTATGTCTTACTCTTCCTCTAAAACGACTTGCCTTTTTCAGAGACATCACATATGCCTCATGGGCTGTTGGATATTAACTGGTGTACCCATTTTTTTTAATGATAAAATCAATTCTCTAGGGAGAAAATATAGTCCTTACATTCTTTTTGTACAAGGATTCATGATACATATAAATGATTATTCTTTTTATTATAGACCATTACTGGATTTGTATTTTTTCCTATTTGTTTTCTTTTTTCTTTTTTTTCTTTTTTTACCTTTGAATTATCTAATGCTCACTAAAAGTACAGAATAGCACTGTTATATGTAATCTTTCATATAACAATGTGATGCCTGAATATATAATATAATATAATATAATTATTTACTTAAAGTGATTTTTTAAATAATTAATTTAATAGTTAATTAAGTTTGATGTATTCTACAGATTATTTTTTTTATATTGTGCATTTCAACAATTTGATGCCGAAATGTAGCACAAAATAATGTAATATATAAATAGTAGTTATTTTTTTTTACCTTTAAATTATCTAATGCTCACTTGATGCCTGAAAATAAATATAATATAATATAATATAATATAATATAATATAATATAATATAATATAATATTCACTTAAAGTGGATCTTTAAAAAAGTAATGATTTAACAAAAGTACTTTTTAATTCATTTTGATACTTGTTACAGATAAAAAAAAATATATATATATAATACTATATAAATATTATAATACTTTTTTGACTTTGAATTATCTACTGCCCTAAATCACACAAATATATAATATAATATAATATAATATAGTATTCACTTAAAGTGAATGTTTAAAAAACTAAAAGTTAAAGTTAAATGTAATTTAGAATTCATTTGATACTTGCTACAGATTAATTTTTTTCCGTATTGTGCTTTTTAACAATTTGATGCCTAAATATAACATACATTTTTATATATATATATATATATATATATATATATAAATGACAAATGATTAATCGCGATTAATCGCATCCAAAATAAAAGTTTATGTTTACATACTATATGTGTGTTTACTTTGTATATTTATTATGTATATATAAATACACACACATACATGTATATATTAAAACTAAATATTTATATGTAGATATATTTATACCTGTATACATCTTAGATTATAAATAAATATAAATATTTAATATATAAACCTGAAATATTTTTCCTTAATATATACATGCATGTGTTTGTATTTATATATACATAATAAATATACAAAGTAAACACACATATAGTATGTAAACATAAACTATTATTTTGGATGCGATTAATCGTGATTAATCGCTTGACAGCCCTAATATATACCTTTTGAATTATCTAATGTTCATTTGAAGTAAATAATCTAATAAATGTAATCTTTCATATTGTGCATTATAACAATATAATGCCTGAATATAATATAATAGTCACTTAAAATAAATCTTTAATTCTTAATAATTGCTACAAATTAATTTCATTATTCATATTGTGCATTTTAACAATTTAATTGCTAAATATAACATGAAATTATAGTAATATTATAGTAATATTATAGATAATTATTATATCTATAGATAATTATAGTGAATTATCTGATGGTCACGTAAATTTAATAACACCATTAAATGTAATCTTTCATATTGTGCATTATAATATAATATAATATAATATAATATAATATTCATATAAAGTCAATCTTTAAAAAAAAAACAAATTTAATTTGTTAAATGTTTAAGAAACGTTCATACTTGCTACAGATTAATTTTACTTTTTTATATTGCACATTTAAATGTAATCTTTCATATTGTGCAATAATGTGATGTCTAAATATATAATATAATATAATATAATATAATATTTCACTTAAAGTGAATCCTTATAATTTAATAAGCTAAATGTAGCAACAATTAACAGTTTGTTAAATATTATTAGTGTTTTATTTAATAAGGTTTAATTTATTTTTATTTTGAAAAAATATTATAGAATTTTAATCTCTGTGCATAAAATCAAAATGATCATTGTCTTATCTGTATTAGTCAGAAGTTGTTTATTTTTATTTCCATTTCATTTTGATATCACATTACCGAAGTAAAACGGTCATGAACAGTCTCACTTGCTTTTTATCACATATCCATTTCCTCCTTTTTTCCTGTATTTTTATTTTGAATACAATTGATCAAGCTTCCAGCATTAAATAAATCGCCCTCATTACGCCTAATGGCCGCATATGATATTTAGCTTCACGCTTTTCGCCCGTAATGCATATTTGATAGCTACGTTAATTGTCTGCGTACACCTGTGTAATGCTAATGCGCTCCCTCCAAAACTTTTTTCAAGTTCCACTGCAATCAAAAGTACAGAAAACTGTAGAGAATCGTATTCCCAATTGTGACGATACCACAGAGTCGAACTTTTTTTCTGAGAGCCTTCTCATTTGAAAGAGGCCTTTGATGTCTCTAGTCGCTGGAGCTCTGCTTAAGTGAACTGTAATCTCTGGCATTAAGACTCGCTCTATCTTTATCTCCATCCCTGAAACATGAAATGAATTACCACCAAATTTTCTCCTCTCTCAATTTGGCCCTCACCTTGCAATAGGGGTCATTTCCTTAATTGGGCTCTTGATTCGCCCAGCCATTTATAACCTTTTTGTGTCATCAGAGGAGAATAGCACAATAATCAATACTTAATTTTTTTCTGAGCAGAGGTGAATGTAAAGCTCGACCCGGCATCCTTTTTTATTTTTTTTTTTACAAATCCGCACACAAAAGAAAAAGGAAGCAGAAATGCAGCACATTAGTGTAATTTTGTAGGCTGAATAGCTTTATTCCTTTTCTAAAAGAGGTTTTTTTTTTCTTAAACGTCTTAATGCGAGTAGCGTCGTCTTACGATGACAGCGCTTGTCCGACCTGCTTACCCTGACACGCCGAGATGGCTTTTCTCTTGCGTGTATTTATAGAAACGTTGCATTAAGCCTGTGCCGTGTTTTGTTTATTTGTTGCTTTTTTAGGTACAAGCATTTCTTGAGGGACTTGACAGAGAACACCGGTCCAGACAACCCGGAGTTTCAGCAGCTTTCAAGTAAGAGGCACCGCCGTCTCGCAATTCGACAAACACTCTCTTATCCTGTTAGCGCTCTGTGACAAAAATGTTGATGGGTTTAGCCTGTCTGGATTTTTTTTTTCCCTTTTATTATCTGTTTATTGTCAGGATCTGTATCAAGCTGCGGAATCACATTCACCCAAAGTCACACTTGTTATGCTTGTCAAATTTGCTTTCCACTCTAGTTTGTCACTTACAGAGCAACCTAAAAAGAGATCACTCGACGTGTTTGTGATGATTGCGGAGATAAGCATTGCGGAGGATACCATGGCCTGTTGAAGAAGGTGCAAGTGCTGCAGTCGTTTCATACGGTGCCAAAACAAACCCGCGTCTTAAAGGGAAGAAAAGTTTTAAGCTGGCAGCCGAAAAGACAGCCTCCCTTGTCTTTGTTAGGGTGACAAAGAACAACTCTGGGCCGCTGTTGTAGCGCTCGTGCGTTGTTATTGTCACCGGGTGGCTTTGCTCGCCGAGGATGAAAGTACGGCAAAGCTTAACGTGAGTCTAAATTCTCGATGTGGATTTTGACATAATTAATAGGGACCAGATCAGAGGATATCAACCATGCAAAATATAAATAAATAAAATCTCCGGCATCAACAGAAGCCCCGATAATGACTCATTTCTATCGTCAAATAAACAGCAAATCCGACTTAAGAGCCAGTGTACACAAGGAATTATTTATGTGTATCAATTAAAATCTCATTGGTTGCTTGCTGCTTTTGCTTACAAATTAAAACAGCCCCTGATTCTAAGATGAAGGTACATATCCAGATTTGCCCCTCCATTGCCTCTTCCTCTTCTCATTAGAGCTGCTTTTTAAGCTCACTAGCTTTTGGAGAGGAAGAGAGGGAGAGAAACAGAAAAAGTTTCCTCAATCGGCCTAGGCGTATTGTAAAGGGAATTATTTAAAAACAACCCCAGACAAATTATATTGTATCTGATTAAGCAAAGTAGCAGTGAAACTCACAAGAGGCTTTGTTGTTGTTTTGCAGTTTTCTTTTTGTGTGTTGATTTAGTTTTATTGCCCTTTTTATTTTTCTCATCACACACGCTCACGTATGCAGCGAAACGCTGCTGTTTTAATTATCATAATTGCGTCGTTCGTCAGTCGCGAGCGTTTCGGAACGACCAGCTTCTGCGCTTCCCTACAGCCAAGTATCTCCCGAACTCGTTGGCGAAGACCGTCAAAGGTTAATTAAAAAAAGTTAACACTCCAGAACTCCTCGGACCGAGTTCTGTTTAAACATCCTGAATGTCTAAAATAAAAAGACAGAGAGAAAGTGTTCGTAGAATGTGGAATGAGCTCTTATTAATAATGCATCTGCCGTAGCTCTGTTGAAACACAATTATAGAGAGGGTTTTCTTAAAAGGGAAGGACTGAGAGACGGCCCAGTCATCTCTAAACAGTCACTTTGTTTGGTTTTGCTTGTAATTGTTCTAAAGATAAGCGACTCAATTAGGCTGTGATTATTTTACTATGAGGCAAACGCCCCGAGCGCTGTGTTCATTGTCTAAATTGTTAAAGTCAATAAGACCAAAGCTGGGTTTAAAATTAGTATCCATCTGCTTGTTGCTCTTTTTTTTTTTTCCTCTTAATGAGTTGATGATGTCTACATTAGTTAATGAATTCCGGGCGAGTTGTTTTCTCTAAAATTTCAGTTGCAAACTAAAATCTCAAACTCTGAAAACAAGTTCGCTCTACATTATTTAGATCACGTTTTGACGCTTTTATGTTGCACAGCTTGCTTCTAATAAACCAATGCACCGTTGAAATCTGTTTCGTACCAAAACTGTGTTTAGCAGACAGATAGAAATATACAAGTTTCAGATGAAGTACAGTTGTATGTAGGTCTTGCGCTTTTGATGGCTCACACAACATCCTGTGGCAAGGTCTTCATCCAATAAGTGCCGTTTGGATGTGCTAATGCACCCTCATCTTTCTCCAGGGGGCTGAAGGCCAAAAACAAACTGTTATTATCATATGCATAATGCATGAACGCATATGGGTGTGCACTTATTAGTGTGTCATGCTGTTGTATTACTCGTTTGATGCTTGTAATATTTTCAAAATTGCATAAATAGGTCATGTTACTGTATTGAACTGTGTGTACTCTTTTTGTGGAGCTATCAAATTATACAGTTATGGTATAAAACACTCTACACTCTTTAAGAAGTGCATATAATGTTATTATTTACAATAAATCATAGATTTGCATTATATTAATGCCATTAGTACAAACTAAAAATTATGCATTTGCATGTGAACAAACATTAGAAGTAATTCCAAACACACAAGACTGAACCTCGTCACTTTTTGATGTAAATTTCTGTCATTAATTACTCGCCCTCATGTCGTTCCAAACCTGTAAGACCTTTGTTCATCTTCAAAACACAAATTAAGATATTTTTGATGAAATCTGAGAGCTTAGTTACTGTGATTAGTTACATGTTTAACAGCATGACAGAAAACTGTCTTTAAATGCACGCAGTGTGACAAGCTTCAGTCTTTCAGTGTGTGTTTGGCATGAGGAGGAATATTAGTGTTGTGTTTAGTTTGTTGTGCTTGCAGAGTTTGGTTGTGTGTCCATTCAGTCCCTTCCGCTGTTTCATGCCATGTGCCCTTTCGGTGCAGAGGCAGTGAAAGCCATCTCAGAGGTCGCCCAGCGGATCCAGGACAACGCTCGCAGCCATGAGAACCACCTGCAGCTGCGCAGAGTCCAGAAACAGCTGAAGGGCCGAAAGACCAGAATCCTGACTCCAGGTTAGAGACTGTGATCTTCCATTCTTTTTATCTCCCAGAGCTCTGTGGAGAGCCAGAGAGTTAAGCGGATGAAGGAGGTCAGGTGGAAGAGTGTGGAAAAGTAGTCTTGTTTAAAAGAGACCCAGCTGTTTGCCCATAATCAATAGAGGCGATAGCGGGCGGTTTTGTTTTCGTCAGGCACAATCGCAGAGAATTAACTGAGTTTATCGACAAGTTCTCGCCGCTAATTGGTAACGGAGGGGAAGTGTGCCTTAAGTCAGTTCTTTCCATCTTTTCTTCTCTTGTGCTACTTGTGGAGTGGAGGTCCTTTCTTCCTTCTTATTTATCCCAAGGGAGAATGCCCACGTGAAACAAAAGAGAAGGAGATGGAGAAGGAAGGGGGGGAGAGAGAGAAAAAGACAGAGAGGGCCTTGTCGTGAATGCCTTGGCCTGCCAATCTCCCCCAGGACCAATTAGCGCCTCTCCTCATCTTGTGGGCCGGCAGATAAAAAGGAAGCTGGGAGAAAGGGAGCGAGAGAGAGTGTGTGTGTGCACAAAGGTGGTTGGGAGGCTGGCGATGAATACCCAACGAGCACTGGGCTCATTTCACACAGCGCCGGATGTAGGAAGAGTGTAAAAAAAACCTCTCTCATCCTGTTTTTCCAGGACTCTAGAATTCTACCGAGGTCCTTTCTCTTGTCCAATAAGGCTTCCTTTCTTCCACTTGCACTTTTTCTGACTTCAGAAGGCCGAACCGAACCAGGCCAGCCCAGCTTATCTCACCCAACCCCTCCGTTTCCTCAGATGTGCCCTAACGAAAGTGATGCTTGACAGATGAGAGGCTTCGGAGCCCCTGAACAATATTAAGTGGCCGGCTTGGAGATAAGGGCAGTGTAATTCTCAGACGCAAAGCTTGAATCAATGGGACATTGATACGGCAGACAGACTGTCTGTTTCCTTGGAGTCCTCGGCAGGACGTTGCCGCCACCACAGCTTTCCGAGGGCCAAGCCGAAACTCTCCGGCCTACAGAGCGTAATAGAAAGACGAACAGCGAAAGATGAGACCATTCCATGCCCTTTAGATGCCACTACATATCCCCCCTACATATGCCAGAAACAAACCACCTGTAAAATCATCAGCCAGCACATTGAAAGTGCACTTCACAAGGGGGCAATAAAGTTACATTCAAATATCTGTGCCATTAAAGGTACAATATGTAAGATTTTTTTGATTGAAATATGCAAAAACCACTAGAACAGTGTTATATATTTTGCTGACTTTTGATCCCAAATATTTCCAAGAACGTTTAAATCCAGAGAAATAAGTAATTGTAAAGGCTTAGTTCAGCCAAAAATTTAAATTAGCCCATCGTTTACTCATCTTCCAGGCATCCTAGGTGTATATGACTTCCTTCTTTCAGACAAATCCAATCAGACTTAAATTAAAAATTATCCTGGGATTTCCAAGCTTTAGAATTGCATGGGCAGGTGTTTCTCTTCGTCAGTCCAAAACAAGTCCAATAAAGTGCATCCATCCATAATAAAAGGGTGAATAAAGGCCTCCTGTTGTGAATCGAAGCGTTTTTGTAAGAAAAATATCCATATTTAAAATGTAAAAATAACTTTAATCTAGTTTGTGCCTGCTGGTCGTACACAGACGCAGTTCCGGGCGGATGACTTAAGAAGGGGTAAACACATCACTGGTCATGAATTATAAGTTCAAAAATAGTATTTGTAAAGAAAAATTTCGATATAAACCAAGAGGAGACTGGTTTTCCTTTGCTAAACTAAGAAAACCTTGCTTCCTTTGCTCCTGTAAACAAATGTTGGTATGTGTGAGACTCCATTGGATGGAGCTTTATTGGACTTGTTTTGGACTGATGAAGAGAACACCCATCTTAAGTTCTAAAGCTTGAAAATGCCAGGATAATTTTTTATATAACTCAGATTGGATTCGTCTGAAAGAAGAAAGTCATATACACCTAGAATGCATGGAGGGTGAGTAAATAATGGGATAATTTTTATTTTTGGGTGAACTATCCCTTTAACTAGTGAAACGGACCGTATCATTACGCCGCCTGCCAATGACGCCATACACCCTTGATTTTCCAGTTTTATTTTGGGGAAAACATGGAAACCCCAAATACAACACTCAGAATAGCATTATAACAACTTTCAACACACTAAAATGTATCTAGTATGATAAAACAAATCTGCTTTTCCTACATACGCATCACGCTCATCCTTCATTAGCAATCGCTCCAGCATCCTCATTTCGCTTCCCCACCCTGCTTCATACTACAGGGACCTTAATAAGTCTTGAATACATTAGCTCATCCATGGACATGATTTTTGAGTCTCTGAGTCCAGTCGGATTGCATTGGCAATGGGGATGAAAACAACAACTCCCATGATTCCACACACAACCTCGGCGTCTTCAAACTACGCCTTTTTTTTTTTTTTTTTTTTTTTTTTTTGAATATGCGCCCTCTGACGGAGAAAACATACATTTTGTGCCTTTATTTGCAATATTTTTGTTCATGTAACTTAAAAGAGAAAACTGATGCATTCACACCATTTACCAATTACCATAATTACAGTATTCTGACTTGGAACAAAGATTCGCATGTCCTCATAGAACTCAAAACTACAACTTGCAGTCAATGTTCAGACTTTACATTCCGAAATTCCAGTAATTCCGATATGATGTGAACACATCATAACCATAGAAGACTGTTTACTCCTACTTGTTGCAATGAAGCCGGCATTGTGTGATTGTAGGATTGCCTGTGAAGTAGAGTATGTTTCGGCCTTAAAGTCGCAATTGTTCGTACAATTGAGTAACCTGAATCAGAACAAAACTTTAAAGAGGGCTCCTGAGCTTTGAATACTGTAGATGAACACCTGAATCCCCTTTTAACTGACATGAAAGGGTAACCTATCCAACAAAGCCTTCTCAAAATTAACAATGATCTGACTTGCCATTCCATCACTTTCAAATCGAGAAATGCTTTTATGTGTCTCTGGGTCTTTGGCTTGGTCACATCAGGAGGACCCCGGGCGCTTTGTAGTGCAACCTTTAGCGCCCTGCAAACCACTAGGTCCTTTGTAGCTGGGCAGAGGTGCTCTTTGACAGGGAAAGTTGAAAGCGTTCAACATGAAGAGGGGGATCTCCAAGTTCCTGCTCTTTGAACTGAGCCGATGAAGCCTTCCTTGGATATGTCAGTCCAAAGCAAGGTAGAGGCATACGGATTCACATTAAACAGAAGCGGGGGTTCTGTGCTGTTATACCTGTGGACAACTTGATGTTTTTGCTACTGGGTGTCTTGTTATTGAGTTTGTACACTTGTTAGCATTGTGAATGCACAGCTGAAATCATCAGGCATGACTATCTTGCTAGAACTTGACCATGTTACCAATTTAAAGAAGCCAAAGAAACCATTAAATCCAATCTGCACATGTCGCCCTGGAGTATCACAGAATGTGTCTACGTTGTTGCCTCATATTAAACCTGTGGCATTTTTAAAAAGCGGTTTGACCCCTACTTGACCCCTCTGCTAATCATAGAGTGCTTGTCTGTCGCTCAGAGCATCCATTTTGAGCTCGCCGCTCGTGCTATCGCCAGAGCTGCAATCACAAGGTTCACTGGGGCAATTAAGGAATCAGTAGCAGGAATGAAATTTCATCTTATCCAAATGTCAGCATCTAATTTAGTTTCCATCATGCAACTGCCAATCACTGAGAAGGGAGATTGGTTGTCTCTTTTCCGTCTCAAGTCGTGTAAACCTGCTTTTTATTCTCTGCTTGAAATTGGCTTTTGAGGTAGACAATAGCTAAGTCCTTCATCCATTTCCCTGTTATCTCTTCTCGTCGTAGGGAGGTGGTACATTCGGGAAGGCTGGCTAAAGACAGTGCCCCCTAAAGGCACGGAGGCAAAACCCAAGATGTTTTACCTGTTCTCCGACATCCTGCTCCAGGCCAAACCATGCAGTGCCATACATCCTACCAATGGGGACAAGTTCGCATGCCAGCGAATCTACCCGTTGAAGGAGTGCACAGTGGACAAAGTCTTTGGCCACACCAAAAGCCAAGGAGGCCTTATTAGTGTAAGTTAAAACGATTGGATAATCCAGTTCACATATTTTGGTATGATTTATATTTATTTTCATTGATATTCAAAGGTGAAGTGTGTCGTTCCAGAACCACTAACTCCATCAAAAAAAAAAAAAAAGACAAATTCACACTGTGTGAGTCAATAGCGCGTTGATGATGTTCACTTTATGAGAAATCAGCTTACTATTGGCATACTTATCATAGTCTCTGAGGGATAATTGGCAAAAGTAAAAATTGTTTTGTTAAAAATACGCATTTTTCATCTCCTTCTTTATTAAATGTGTCCACACCAGATGTGGAATGTGGATTTGGGTGAACTGAAAATGATTGAACGCACAGTACATTGGATATTATTGTAGTAATTATAATTGATTTTTAGATTCTGTAATCGATGCATTAATTTTTCATTGGTGGATCAATGCATTCTTACATCTGCAAAAAAAAAAAATTTCCCCCTTTGGGGGAAATGTAACTGTTTTATCCATTAAAATTCCTCACAGGCCCTTTACAAATCCATCAAATATATTTGAACCCTATGTCCCTCCCCACACTTATTGTTCTCAGAATGACTTGATCTGCAAAAAATGATCAATTTATCATTCTCCTTCTTGCACTAATTACTCGAGTTCCTCATAAGGCTTCAAGTTTTAATGTCTCCACATGGCTTGATCTCTTTCCAGGTCTCTGTGCTGCCGCTGTGTGACAAATTATGTCTAAACGATCTCCGCACTCATGAAACATTCAGACGAATGTATCGTACACCACAAAGTGCTTTAGTTGGTTATAAAATAGCAGAAATCTGAGTACTAACAAACTAATGTAGAATTCTTTCAGATGTATACTCATTAACTACATAAATACAACCTAAAGATGTAGTATATAATACTTTACAGGTTGTTGAGCAACATTTTGTAAGATTTAAAAGGATAGTTCAGCAAAAAAAAAAGAAAATTCTGTCTAATTACTCACCCTCATGTCATTCCAAACCATAACCTTTGTTCATCTTCAAGATATTTTTATAGAAATCCGAGAGCTTTCTGACCCTCCATAGACAGCAAGGGTCCTTCTACGTTCAGTGTCCAAAAAGGTAGTAAGAACATTGTTAAAACAGACCATGTGACATCAGTGGTTCAATCGTAATTTTATGAACCTATGAGAATTTTTGTGCGCAAAAAAACAAAACAAAAATAACAATCTGTGTCACCCTAGCACCATTTTGGAGAGTATCACCATGCATGTGCATGCTTTCCTCACATGTAAACAACGTACGCTGTTGACGTAGAACTTGAGTGCACCGCACTTTTAGAAAAAAGCACATACATGCATCATAATACTCTCCAAAGAATTGTTGAATAAAATTATTATTATTTGCACACAAAAATTATTCTCGTAGTATCAACCACTTTGTCACATGGACTATTTTGTCGATCTTCTTGGTACCTTTCTGGACCTTGAATATAGAAGGGCCCTTGCTGTCTTTGGAGGGTCAGAAAGCTCTCGGATTTCATCAAAAATACCTTCATTTGTGTTCCGAAGATGAACAAAGGTCCTAAACTAACCCTTTAAAGGATTAGTTCACCTAATAATGAAAATTACCCCATGATTTACTCACCCTCAAGCCATCATAGGTGTATATGACTTTCTTCTTCCAGACGAACACAGTCGGAGTTGCTTTAAAATTTATAGAGCAATACTAAATGCTGGTTATGAATTAAAAGTCGAAAACGAGAAGTTACACCGGCTGGGAACTCGACTCTCGCGCGAACGCACATACGGCCGTTGCCGGAAGTCAATGATTTTAAGTTTATAATTTTAAAAATAGAAATATTTTTGTTACAAAAACCCATGAATCTGCTTCAAGAGACATGTGTTAACCCCCCGAAGGCATATGGGTTAGTTTTATGATGGATATATATGCTTTTAAAAAAAAACGGCCACTATCCACCACCATTATAAAGCTTGGAAGGGCCAGGATACATTTTAAAAACGACTCCAACTGTGTTTGTCTGGAAGAAGAAAGTCAAATACACCTAGGATGGCTTGAGGGTGAGTAAATCATGGGATTTAAATTTACATTTCTGGATGAACTATTCCTTTAAGGCCGATGACACTAGTAGCTTTTATATCGTTGGTAAACTTTTTTTGGCACGTGCAATAGACCTAAAGATCTGCGGGAAGGCGCTCGCATCACTCCACCGGATTAGATCACAGATCCATCTCTTCCGCTCGCCCGCTGAATGCATCTTCCCGAAACACTGTCAGCGCTCTGCGCTCATCTCCTCTTCTTCGCCTGGGCCGTGGCCGAGGCTGCATATTATCTAATGGCTAGAAATGGCATTTCATTAGCCTGTTATCCCACAGAGGCCTCAAATGCATACTCAATAGCATTAGGTGTAATTTCTCATAAGGACACATTATTGATCCCGGTTCCACCCGCCTCCCACCTGGACCGAAGGGGAAAGAGGCTGTCAGCACTCTCTGGCCCCTCCCCGACCGGGCCGTGAAGAATTAAAGCAAAATTAAATTTGACAGCTGGAAATGCCATGGCAATCTATATGCAAAGTTTGAAAGTAGTAGTAGTAGAGGAAAATGCGCTATGAAAATTTTTGGCTCCCTCTCCCCTATCCATTTGTCTAGATGAGAGAGTGTTTGTATACGGATAATTTCTTCCCTCCTTTTCTCTTTCTCTCGCATTTCCCATCTTCGCATCCCCCTCCCTTTTCGTCTCTCCGTCTTCCTCTGGCGGCTCGCCGTCTTTCTTCCTCCACCTCCTTGAATATTATTCTGCATCCATGACCGATTCCCTTTGATGTATAAATAATCAAGTGAAATTATGTGCGTCGAAGAGGCTCCGTGCTCCGCCGTTCGTATTATACAAAGTAATTTCTACCTAAGAGGGTCAGATTTCCTGACAAATCCCTAATTACCGCATCGCAATAGAAGTGGAATCTATTTGTGCATAAATCAGGCCACCCGTCCCCCTGTGCGGCGGACCCCTAATATTGCGCTCCGCTCTGCCTCGCTCGCTGAACTCGGTAATTAGATAATACTTTTGATGATGGTACATTTGAAATCTTAATCTATTTAATACCTAATGAGAAACAAGCTCGCCAGCCCCCCCCGCCTCCTTAAAATATAACCGGAGCGTCATTACTTTTTACCAGGTGTCCATTAAAGACCCGGCTCCGCTCATCATTACGATTCCATCCCCAGTCGTAATAAAGATTAGGCCTGATTATTGATATGCTGTCGGTAACTGCTGCCGTTTCCTCCACTCGGGCGGCCGCAGGTAAATGTGAAAGGTCATTTAATATTTTCAAGGCCCCAATTATAATCCACTCTAATGGGTCCCCGTTGTAATTATTCCGAGGATAAAGCCTCTGCCTTTGTTTGGGGTTGGATGGTTCCCGTTGTCTTGTTTGACATGTGTAATCTAGCAGTAAAGTCTCCTCAGTGCGGATGAGTGATGGTAATTGCTGTTGACTCAAGGATGAGCCATCTGACGGGAGGCGGAGAACGTGGGCCGAGCTCAGAAAACTTGTCCTCGAAGTGCAGATCATTGCCAAATTAGCAGCTGAGAGCATCAACTGGCACATCTGTGCGCCTTTGGGCTCGAGAACGTGTTGCTTCCTCTGCGGCTCCTTCACGCTTCGCGTTTCCGTGACCTATTTTGAATCAGATTGATAATCAAATCATCAAAGGACACCAAATTATCTACTTAAATGTTATTAACAATGTGTTTTGAGATGGATTAAAGTCTCACCTTCAATGCTGTGTGTTAAAATTCATTTTAAGGACAGTTAAGCTTTTAAAATGCCTAATTGTGGCTGTTCGCTCTCTATGTCTGTAGGCTATATGCCTGGAGAACTGTGAAGTCAGTACTGTGAATCATAAGATCACAAATGTTTGAGATTTTGAGACCGTGGTCCATGTAAACACTGGAGGTGATGCTAACAAACTAGTTCATGGACGCCCTCTAGTGATCTAATGGAACACATATGTCGGTTTCGTATGGTTTTGAAAGACATTTTTACCATTTTCAAGAGATGTTTCAATATACCTTACATATTTCTGCTAAATAAAATAAATGTAAAAAATATATATACACTACCAGTTTAAGTATAAGTTTTTGAACAGTAAGATTTTTTTAAATGTCCAAATACAGTAAAAACTATAATTTAAAAAAATATATTTTTACTGTTTAAAATAACTGTTTTCTCTCTGAATATATTTTAAAATGTAATTTATTCCTGTGATTTAAAGCTTAATTTTTAGCATCATTACTGCAGTCTTCAGTCTCACATGATCCTTCAGAAATCATTCTAATATGCTGATTTGCTGTTCAAGAAACATTTATTATTATTATTATTATTATTATTATTATTATTATTATTATCAATATTTAAAACAGCTGAGTACATTTTTTTTTCAGGATCCTTTGATGAATAGAATGATGCAAAGATCAGCATTTATCTGAAATAAAAAGCTTTTGTAACATTATACACTATACCAGGGGTTCTCAACTTCTGCAAGATTCATTTTCCTGTGGAGTTTAGCTCCAACCTTGATCAAACTCACCTGCCTGTAACTTTCTAATGATCCTAAAGACCCTGATTAACTTCAGGTTCAGGTGTGCTTGATTAGGGTTGGAGCTGAACTCTGCAGAAAAATGGATCTCACGGGCCAGAGTTGAGAACCCCTGCACTATACCATTCAAAAGCTTGGAGTCAGTATAATTAGTATAATTAATACTTTTATTTAGCAAGGATGCTTTAAATTGATCAAAAGTGCTGATACAGGCATTTATAATGTTACAAAAGTCTTCTATTTCAGATAAATGCTGTTCTTCTGAACTTCCTATTCATCAGAAACTTGAAAAAAATGTTACTTGGCTTTTTTCAAAATAATAATAATAATAATAAAATGTTTTTTTGACACCAAATCAGAATATTAGAATGATTTCTGAAGGTTTGTGACTGGAGTAATGATGCTAAAAATTAGTCTTTGAAATCACAGGAATAAATTACATTTTTAAAAATGTATACAGTCAATTGAAAACAGTTATTTTAAATGGTAAAAATATTATTAAAAACATACTGGTTTTGCTGTACTTGGGATCAAATAAATACATGCTTGGTTAGCAGAAGTGACTTCCTTATAAAAACATACAAACTTGCTGTTCAAAAACTTTTGACTTGTAGTGAATTTTTATATACATTAATAGTTTTTGTCACATCATACGGTATTTTAAATGTTGGTTAGTTGACTTTCATGTGGTTAATAAAGGTTGCCCTCTTGCACAAATTCTCAATCTCTTCCACTAACTCTGAACGTTTCCTCTCTTCTAGTTGACCTTCGCCAGGGCCAAACTGCTTCTAATGTCCGATGATCAAGGGGACATTAATGATTGGCATCGTAGCCTCTGCTTAGCTATTGGGTGAGTGTGGATACTCAAAATTCAGCCCCTAAAAAACTTTCTAGGTTACAAGCCCATATTTTTGTCCACTGTGTCAGTCCACCCAGATTTTGGAGTTAAAACATCAACACTGCTCATAATCATCAGCCTTTTATGCTGTAGACAGTGTTAGCATAACATCAGTGGCCTTTACTCTCTCACAGGACCTGAGGGCAGGGCGATGGTTGACATGGGGCGAGCTCGTCACAGGGGACAGTTCCAACTCTCAAGGCTAGGCTAATTAGTT
Organism: Cirrhinus molitorella; assembly: GCA_033026305.1. Lineage (NCBI taxonomy): Eukaryota > Metazoa > Chordata > Actinopteri > Cypriniformes > Cyprinidae > Cirrhinus > Cirrhinus molitorella. The sequence continues at coordinate 27,969,606 of CM065128.1, forward strand.
TAGCACTGTCTGAGTGATTGGGAGGGACAGACTGTCACCTCGTGCCATCTTCATAGTGGGGAGCTCCTCACATGCGGCCTTCTGTCCAACCTACAGGCCCAGGGGAGCACAATTAGAGACCGAGCTGGACAGGTTGTGGTGGCTGAGGTCAGAGGTGATTGCTACAGTATGAGGGGGTACACTATGTGTGTGAGAAAAAGAAAGACAGTTCAGGGTCCCTTTTTTTTTTTTTTTTTGGAAATTCAAGTTTCCAAGTTTTGCAATTCTGACTTTATTTCTCACAATTGTGAGTTTATCACGCTGTGTGGAAAAAAAGTCAGAATTGCAAGATACAAACTTGAATTTGCAAGAAAAAGTCTGAATTGTGAGATTTAAGCTCGCAATTGTGAGAAAAGTCCGAATTATGTGATACAAACTTGTATTGGCAAGAAAAAGTCAGAATTGTGAGTTTTTAACTCAGTTATGTGAAAAAGGTCAAAACTGCAAGTCACAAACTTGTATTTGCAAGAATTTCGAAATTCTGACTTTAATTCTCATGATTGTGAGTTTATCACGCAAAATGTTCTTGCAAATACAAGTTTGTGTCTTGCAGTTTTGACTTTTTCTCAGAATTGAGATAACTCAAAACTTTTTTCTTGCAAATACGAGTTTGTTACTCACAATTCTGACTTTTCTCGCAATTGCGAGCTTAAATCTCACAATTCTGACTTTTTCTCCATCAAAATGTGCAATTCTGACTCTCTTCTTGCAAATTAGTTTGTATCTCGCAATTCTGACTTTTTTCCTCACAGTTGCGTGATAAACTCACAATTGTGAGAATTAAAGTCAGAATTGCAAAATTTTCTCACAAATACAAGTTTGTGTCTTGCAGTTTTGACCTTTTTTCACAGAATTGAGATAAAAACTCACAATTCTGACTTTTTCTTGCAAATACAAGTTTGTATCTCATAGTTCTGACTTTTCTCGCAATTGCAAGCTTAAATCTCACAATTCAGACTTTTTTCTTGCAAATTCAAGTTTGTATCTCGCAATGCTGACTTTTTTCAGCACAGTTGCATGATAAACTCACAATTGTGAGAAATAAAGTCAGAACTGCGAAACTTGGAAACTTGAATTGCTAAGTGTTCACACTGGCATTTTTGACAACGAACCTAAAGGCATAGTGATGCGATTGGTCGGGTTGAATGATGTAAATTTCTTGTCGGAACTCACCGAACAAAAGGAAAACGCGTGTTCACCTGCAAACTCACAAAGAGTTCATAAAAGGCACTTCACCTGCTTGTTGCTCCACGTTTGCCCTCTGCTCATTTTGTTTTGGATACATGCTGTGTTCTCTTCCTGAAACCATGTTGCATAGCATCACATGTTTTTCACAGAATTGTGAGATTTAAGCTTGCAATTGCGAGACAAGTCAGATTTGCAAGATACAATGTCGTATTTGCAAGAAAAAAAGTCACAATTTTTAGTAGTTGCGAGTTTTTATCTCACAATTCTGACTTTATTTCTCACAATCATGAGTTTATCACGCAATTCTGAGAAGTTTATATCTCATTTCTAAAAAAAAAAAAGTCAAGAGAAAAGTCACAATTGTGAGTTTATATCTCGCAATTCTATGAAAAAAAGTCAGAATTGTGAGATAAATAACCTTATTACCGCAATAACATTTTAAAAAAAAATTTTATTCACTGGCGGAAACCGGCTTCCATACTGACCCGTATAATTAAAAAGGTCATTTTTTTTATTACTTAATTTTTAAGTGTCCAATCCATCAACAGGTTTAATAGAACAGCTTCACAAAACAATCTTTGCTGAAATATTACACATAAACTTTTAGTAGACTTTTACTGAAAAAATCAGGGATCATCTTAAATATAAACATAAACTGGATATGCAGAACTGTAGGTGCTACACAGAACCTCAGTAAATGCACTTTTTGAGTTCTGAAAGTAAATTGTTTTTTGACTTAGTTGTTGTTTAATTGAGTTTTATTAAATTCAAAAGATCGAGAAAATGTATATTATTTGACCCATTTACATTGTGGGATCTATTACTCCTGTGTCGTTCTTTTAATTACCTTCATATTTGACACAAGCCATGTCACCGATCCGTGTCACATGACTTGCAATTGCCTTTCCGATTCTGCATTCATTCCCCTCCATGATTATCTGTAATGCAAATGTAATCGTTTCCTTTCATGAAACACTATCAGATTCCCGTTATCGATACAGTATTATGTTATTGCTATTGCTAGTGGTTAAGAAATACAATCCATGAGCTTATTTTCAGTTGTTGCGTACCAGTAATCTTAATGCCACTGATTATTGACTTGATGCAAGACCACAAACATACTGAGGCCCTTAAAGCCGCTTGAAACTTAAGAGCACATAATTCTCTACAATTTCCTTTGCCATATGCCTAAAAATCAACATACATTTTGCATCTAAATGGTTTTAGTTGTAATATTTGTGAAGGTTTTTTTATATTGTTATACGAGATGAACGTGGTTCAAGTTTCACCCACACGTATGCAGATACACTCCAATACTAGTTGTTGGACAAGGGACTCAATCAGTTGGCAATCGATGGTTTGGATGACATGAGGTTAAGGCGGCTGGAGCCTTGTGACAAAACTGAGCGTCTCTCTTCATGGCAGATCCGCTCAACTCTATAGTCAGATAGACGTCTCCTATACAAACCAAATACTTTGCTTTCATGTCACCAGAAAAAAAAATACACAAATATCCCACACTATAGACACAGTGTCTCCAGTGTTGGATCAAAAAAAAGATGAGGGAAGTGATCATTGTGTTTTAGAGAACTACAATTCAGAACATTTTTGAGTTACTGTTCTGATTTAACCATTCTTTTGCTGCTCAAAAAACATTTGTTATTATTATTATTATTATTGCTATTATTGTTATTATTATTATCATCATCAAATTAAAATATCCTGGCTAAATAAAAGTATTAATTCTTTTAATTCTATCTTTCCCAGATAAATTATATAGTGTATAATGTTGCAAAAGCTTTTTATTTCAGATAAATGCTGATCTTTGAATCCTGAGAGGAAAAAATACTGTTATAACTGTGTAAAACAGTTTTAAATATTGATGATAATAATAATAAATGTTTCTTGAACAGCAAATCAGCATATCAGAATGATTTCTAAAGCATCATGTGACACTAAAGACTGAGTAATGATGGAAAAAAAATTAGCTTTGATCACAGGAATAAATTACATTTGAAAATATATTAAAATAGAAAACAGTTATTTCGAATAGTAAAAATATTTCAAAATTTTACTGATTTGGTATACTTTGGATCAAATAAATATAGGCTTGGTAAGCAGAAGAGACGTCTTAAAACATTAAAGATCTTACTGTTCAAAAACTTTTGACTGGTATTTTATATGTGTGCGATTTTTTTTTTTTTTTTTTTTTTTTTTTTTTAAATAAAATTTAATTTTTTTTCATTTTTTAAAATGTTTTTTTATATATTTATTTTATTTATTTTTCTCCCTTTTTTTTTAAAGAACATTTTTAAATTATCATTCTTCTACAAATTTATATTATTGACTCTTTAAAAAATGTGTGTGTGTGTGTGTATATATATATATATATATATATATATATATATATATGTATGTATATGTACTGTGGGTCATAATAATTATTATTTTTTTTTTTTAATAAGTAGTGTTTAAAAAATATATATTTATCTATTATTTGATCCTGTAATATCAGACCTATATACTGTATTTATTTTAAGGGGGTACATTTAATTTGGTAACACTTTTCAATAAGGTGTCATTTTGTTAACATTCATTATTAATGTAATAACTAACATTAACGAACAATGAACAATTCATTTATTACAATATTAATTTTTCTTTGTTCATGTTAGTTAATAAAAATACAGTCATTCATTGTTTGTTCACAGAGCATTAACTAATTTAATTTTAATAATGCATTAGTAAATGCTGATATTAATATTAAGATTAATAAATGCTGGAATAATATTGTTCATTCTTAGTTCGTTAAATAATGTTAACTAATAAACCTTATTGTAAAGTGTTAACCTAAAGAAAATATTTTTTAACAGTACCTCTAATGGAGCAAACTGCACATAGTCATGCCAAAAATAGCTAAAAGTGCTAATATCATGTTCAAATTCAGTTATGTTCATGTCTCCATCAGTTTTTATAAAGTAGTTAATACTGTTTGGATTCATCTCAAAACCCCAGTCGTGAGCTGGAACGTTTTTTTTAGTGCAAGGTACAAGTTGTACAAACGTATGACACGTCTGGGTGTAACACGAGCTGAAGCTTGAAGAGGTGGTCTGAGTTTGTCATCTGTATTAAAATGTCAAGATTAGCATCAGGTATGGCATGAAAGAGGAGCTAATGATGTAGTTTCATACTCCAGCTTCTTGATTCCCGTTTAAATGACTGATCTTAATGTCTTCCCTGGTTCAGTTGATGACAGATGGTCTCGTTTTCCATCCCAGGCAGCTGAAGTCAAAGAATACAGTGGTGCACAGGAGAGATGAGCTGCGTAGGAAGCCAATCAGATCGGATCCAGACAGTCAGAGCATGCCAGAGCTGCAGGAAACACGTGGAATAAAAAGAACTATGGTGCGTTGTTGCTTCATGTTCAAATTACAATTCATGTTCAAATTATTAATAAGTAATATTAGTTCATTAGATTATGTATAGGGTGTTCCAAACCTATGAGCCCATTGTTTTTCTAATTTAATATGTAATATGTATTTTCCTATTTCAATATTATGTATCTATTTTAATATTTATTTATGTAACCTAAAACATTTATTCTCTGGTTTGAAGGGATAGATCACCTAAAAATGAACATTTTGTCATCATTTACTCACTCTCAAGTTGTTCCAAACCTGTAAGAGTTTCTTTGTTCTGTTGAACACAAAAGAAGATATTTTGAAGAATGTTGGTAACTATCAGTTGACGGTAACTATTGACTTCCATAGTATTTTTTTCCATACTATAGAAGTCAATGGATACCGCCAACTAGTTGGTTACCATCTATTGATTTAAATAGATGGTAAATTCTGAATCCTTAATTTTTACACTTTTGAATTTATAATCTAATGTAATTTTTTTTAAATGAATAAATAAATACATAAATGTAAAGTTTTGGGGTTGGTTAAGGTTAAAAATTGTGGAAAAAATAAAAGAGTATTGAAATAATATAATAATACAAAAAAATGCAATGTTGTGAAATATTATAATATTAATGATATAAATGCATTTAAAAATGTATTGTGCTGCTGATCATATAATTAATACTTTTTTTTTTTTTTTTACCATTTCTATAATTAATATTTATTTTAATTTACACAGTGTACAAAGATTTTTAGACTTCTGTACCCCACTGTTCATAATTTCATTTAATTATTTAAAAAAAAAAGTCAAGGTTATGTAATATAAAAAAAAAAAAAAGTGAAAAAAAATGCTAAATTCAGTATTTCTAGGCCACTAATCATATAAGCATTTTTTTTTTTAAATATTGCAATATTAATAATATAAATTAATTAATTAATTAATTAAAAAATAGGGTAATAAAATAAAAAAAAATAAAAGAATATTTAAATAAGTAAATTTAGCAGAATTCATTATTTCTAGGCCACTAATCATATAAGCAATTTTGTCAAATATTATAATTTTAATAATATAAAGATATAATATAATAATTATTTTGAATTTATATAATTTATATTTATTTTAATGGTAATTTTTTCTTTACAATAAGATTTTATTTGTTAACATTGGTTAATGTATTATCTAACATGAACAAACAATGAACAATACATTTATTACACTATTATTAATCTTAATGTTAGTTAATAAAAATTAACAGGTAACAAACACAACGTGTGTTTTTTTTTTTTTTTAATAATACATTAGTAAATGCTAAAATTAACATTAAGATTAATAAATGCTGTAGAAGTATTGTTCATTCTTAGTTCATGTTAACTAATGTAGTTAATGTTAACTAATGAACCTTATTGTAAAGTGCTACCATTTTAATTTATGTTAAGTGTTACCATTTTATGTTTTGACATAACATGCACTTAAATATCAGTGGTTTCTCATGCAGGTGTTTGATGAAGAGGTTTGGGAACACAGAGAGGGTCAAAGCAGCAGTTGCATCCCTTTGGCAGGGGAAAGCGGCCACAGCGCCACCAAGAGGCCGAAGCCTGATGAAGCTCCTGCTGCAAGGTCCAGTAGCTTTACTGCATCATTTCATATTATAAGACTCTGATAAAACAATACTGTACCATCTCTGTTATCTTAACCAGTACATTATTTACCCAACATTTGCAGTACAAAGCTTCTGTGACAATTCTCTTTGATGGTTTGAAGAAAGGTCTTTTTATGTTGTGTGTGTGTGTGTATATATATATACATATATATTTAATAACATGTACCTGCAATATAAATTTGAATAGTATATTAACACTCACATTGTTAATGCAGACCACAGGAGTCATCTGGATCGAGCTGTGTCATACTGTGAAGAGATTCAGGTCCTGAAAAGAGCTAAAAGATCTGCCCACAGATGGAAGGAGCAGAGGTGATTCAGGATTAATGCAATGTACATCTACTACATACTGCTGCATTTTTTTCCATATGCCAAAGAATATGGTGCAATGCAGGCTTATTGCTTTTAAGCATGTTTACTTTTGACATTTTAAAGCTTTTTATACCGAGATGTCTTACTATTTATAGTGCAGAATTACTTGGCTATCATTAATAATGGCCACAATCTAACAAAAAGACACAGACACAAAAACATCATGTATAGCAACTATTTATCCAGTCAGTGACTCTGAATATATATCCCTATAGTACAAACAATGCTATTATTAGCACATTTTTAATATCAAATAATTCAGTGCAATATGATTTTTTGGTCTGCATTTATATTATGTTGCTGTATTTTACACTGGAACAAAAGGGGAAAGCCTGCATTTATATACAGTATACTGAATGTTGTTTTAATTATACTCTGCAATACTTAATGCAAATATATACTTTTTTTGTCTGCTTGTGTTAATCAAACTTTTAGAGATCCATTTAGGGGTGTGATTGTTACTAACTCTGTTACACTGGTCTATATTATATTTTGCATGTGAATTAATAAAAGCTCAGTGATTTGCTCGAAATATTGACAAGCTCTTTTAAAACTGTTCATGCTCTGATCAACACTGCCCTCTTCTGGAGCATTGTTGGTCCCACATACATTTAATCCAATGCTAGACTTTGCTAGACAATGCTAGGTTTGTAATGAGGATTTTAAGTTTGTTGGAGATTCGGTTGTAACATCATTACTAGAGGGATTGTACTAACGTCAAGATTTGGTCAGTTACCCGGATGCACGGCCATAATGGAGATACTCGGATGTAAACAACGGCATGGATTGCACACTTAATGTACAACTGAATACATTGTTCTGCTAATTTATGCTGTCTAAACCATGGAAAAACATGTGGAAGCTGCTAAAGAAGGACTTAGTAAGCAGAAAAGGGTGCAATATTTTGACAAACTAAAGTTAATAGGTGTTAAAGATACGTGTTAAGATATAAGCCAAATATTTCACCTACATGACCGGAAATTATAATAACAAACAGGAATGTTGTCAAGATTCTTGCCCTGGAAATCCTGGTTCAGTTTGGCCAACCACAAACACCTTTTTTTTCTCAGACCGTTTTTTGCACTCTTCTTGATATGTTATAAGTTTTGGCAGTCTATAGTAGGCTACTCCAAATGTTTTTCCCGGTCCGACAGATTAGATTAGTACAGCCCCAAACATGACAATAATTGACCATTTTCAGCCACAGTAATTATCAAAATATGCGAGTTTCGTTCGGTTCAGTGGCATTGTTTACGTTCTGTGCTGCCAATATAGCTGCAACTCTCTATAGATTATATTAGTAGGAGGACAAAGTGATTATTTCTTAATGTTTTTTTAATTAGCTTGGTTCCCACAGTCATGAAAAACCTGGACACACAATGGTTTAAAAAATCATTCCCAGGTAAAATTAAAGTTAGAAATTTATATATTTATAAAGTTATTATCCACCTTTTTAAAGTGGATAACCGATGAGCGCCGCCATGATTGAATCTAACTTCCGTTTGGGTGGTCTCGTGGTGTTCCGCTCTCCATAGAAAGTTGTGTTAAAACCTTAAAACAGGGGGAAAAGATCGACTGAATTAATTAAATTAAAACGTTTTCAATATAACTAAATATAAAAATGTGTGTAGGGTTAAGTTTTGTTGTTGTTGGCCGCTACAGTAACAGCTTAAAGAATTTCTGTAAAATACTTGTTTTGTGTACCAGCAAATGTTTGAAAACGAGAATGACTTTCAGCGCTTATTGTGTGTACATAATAATAATAATAATAATATGTGCTCTTATTATTTTGTTGACAAAGTGTGGCAAACTTCGCCCCGAATGGGAGTTGTATGTGCCCTCATTTCTTTTAAATCCAGCAAACCTCGCCTAGCTTTACCCACTCAGTAAACTATGACAGGTGAGTTACTGCAAAAAGATGGTCATTGCAACAGTGCAAAGTGATGAAACGGCGCCATTTTCATAGATTTAACGTTATATTAGAGGAAAATGAGTTGATTTGACTAGAAACACCAGAGACCGGAAATGTAAGCATCGTTCCAGTCAGGCGAAAAAGGTGAACAAGTTTTAGTTGTCAAAGGTCGGTTGGCCACATGGTGGCAGCGCACTGCTTTTTGGTGCCATTTCATAAAGTAGGCCACCGAATACAGGTGGGAATGAGAGCGCTGACCCTGTCTATGTTTAGACTCGTGTGATGTTACTTATATTGGATGAGAAATTCGAACATTGTTGTTTTCACCTTTATTTTGGCCTCTATCATCACTGCATGCTAAACAGTGTCCATTTACGGTTTCAAAACAGACATTTGGATCGCTCAGTTGCAGCTGATGCAACAACGGCTAATTTCTGAAACTGCCAGCAATTACCCGGTTGAATACTTGGCTCGATTTTCGCAATTTGCACCTCATCTTTTCACGTGTGCTCGATGACGGTGCCAGATTCTCTGCTGATTGTTCTCTCCTCTGCCTTACATTCGTTGGCATGTGGTTGGGGATTCAGAATACCATTCATGGTCAGTGTGTCTCAGTGTGTTTTTGATGGATTAAGGCAGAGTTACAGGCTGAGACCACAGTGAAATTTTAGGATTCTTAACCTAAAATCTACATCTGAAAATATTATTGAAATAAAAATGACTTAAAACTAATGTTGAAGTGTTAGGGGAAAAAAAATTATATATATATATATATATATTAATTCCAATAACTTTTAAACACTAATAATCAGTAATCAAATGTGTAAAACACTTTCTAAAATTCATAAAAAATAAATCAGTTTTAGTTTTTGCCCATTGTTCAGCTCATCAGGATATTTTTGTAAGTAATACATTGTTATCCCTGCATCTTTCAAACCTTTTATTTTTCTTGTTGATGATGGATTGTTCTTCCACATGCCAGATCTCTAGATCTAAGCATTGGGTACTTCTAAGTATCTTAAGGAGAACAGAAGCAGCAGAAAAAAATTAAATGCAGAACATTTTCCTGTTCTCTGGCTTACCTTTTGACTACTGGGCAGTAACACAGGTCTTATCTGAGTCTCTGGCACGTTTCTTCTGGAGGGTTGCCCTGTTTAATTGTTCCGTAACTAGAGTTGAAAGGGGATGGGGTGGCTGACCTCAAAGTTTAGTTTGGTGACAATTTGAGCTCTGTGTCTGTACATATAAGTGCATTAAATGTTTGTTGTGATTTTTGTTTTCTTTTGTTTTGGGTTTTTTGTGTTCCGTTTTATTTCTATTTTGTGTGTGTTTTGTTTGTTCATATATGTTCAATAAATATCTTTTGTTTTTGTATTGTTTTATTTCTGTTTTGTTTGTTCTGTTTTGTTTTGTGCTGTCCTCTTTTATTTTATTTTTTTTTTGTGTGTTTTGCTTTTTCGTTTGCACGTCTGTGTTTGGGCTTCTGTTTTATAGTGTATTTTCTTTGCCTTTGTTTTTGATTTTTGTTATAAAATTTGTGTTTTTCCCTGCTTTTGATGTGTTTGCATGTTTCTGTGTATATATGTGCAATAAATATCTTTTGTGTTTGTGTTTTGTTCTGTTTTTGCCTTTTGATTTTTGTTTTCTTTGGTTTTTGGATTTTTGTGTTGTTTTTTTGTTGTTGTTTTGTTTTTCTTTTTTATTTAGTTTTGTGTCTGTTATTTTATGCTGTCCTTTTAATTTTTTTTTTTTGTTTGTTTCTTGTTTTGCTTTGTTTTGGGGGTTTTGTGTTTTATGTTTGTTTTGTTCTGTATTTTTGGGTTTTTGTTTTGTGCTGTCCTTTTTATTAGTGTTTTTGTGTGTGTGTGTGTGTGTGTGTGTGTGTGTGTGTGTGTGTGTGTGTGTATGTTTTGCCCTGCTGTGTTGTTTGTATGTGTCTGTTCATATATATGCAATAAATATCTTTTGTGTTTGGGTTTTTGTTTTGTAGTGTCTTTTGTTTGTTTTAGTTTTCTTAGATTTTTGTTTTGTTTTATTTTTTGTGCTGTGTTTAGTTTTGTGTGTGTGTGTGTGTGTGTGTGTGTGTGTGTGTGTGTGTGTGTGTGTTTTGCCCTGCTGTGTTGTTTGTATGTGTCTGTTCATATATATGCAATAAATATCTTTTGTGTTTGGGTTTTTGTTTTGTAGTGTCTTTTGTTTGTTTTAGTTTTCTTAGATTTTTGTTTTGTTTTATTTTTTTGTGCTGTGTTTAGTTTTGTGTGTGTGTGTGTGTGTGTGTGTGTGTGTGTTTTTGTGTTTTGCCCTGCTTTTGTTTTGTTTTTCATATGTCTGTTTATTTGTGCAAGTACCTTTTTTTTTGTTTGGGTTTTTGTTTTGTGTAGTCTTTTTGTTTCTGTTTTCCTTTGATTTTTGTTTTATTTTGTTTCTGTTTTTTGTGTTGTTCTGTTTTATCTTTGTTTTGTGCTGTTCTTTTTTATTATTTTTTGTGTTTTTGCTTTGCTGTTGTTTAGTTTGCATGTGTCTGTTTATATATGTGCAATAAATATCTCGTTTTGAGGGTTTTGTTTTGTACTGTCCATTTTGATTTGTTTGCATTGATTTTGTTTTTGTTTCATTCTGTGCTGCTCTTTTTAATTTTAATTTTGATTTTGATTTGATTTGCTTTGCTTGCATGTCGTTTCATATAGGCGCAAATGCATGGCATTAATTTGTTTGAATTTAATTACTTTGGTTTTGAATTGAACCAGTACAAAACCACCCTGACAAAGGCCTAGCAACCTGACAAGATGGAGCAGTAACAGTTTAAAATCCACTCAGACATCTTCCATCATGGATGATGAGTTTTGCACAGGCAAGAATCTGCAAAATCCATTGAACAGGTTCTTGTTTAGAGCTCAGTCTGTAAGTCATTTTGCAGGAGACTTGTCTGATATTATGTTGTGAACCTGGTGATGTCATTGTGATACACAATTCACATTGGGGTTATTTTTGGAAGTCAAGAACAAGATCTGCCTGTATCTTTTTGTGCTTCTGAAATGAAAGCAACAAAGTGTTCCACAGTTTGTGAGGTTTGATGAAGACCTTCTTTTAGCTTGTAACGTTGCTCTGGTTCATGTATCTGCACTTATGAGGGAGATTTAAGCATAAATGTTTAATACTCTACCACTCCAAACCTTCTAGTGTCTAAGAAATGGAAGAAGCAAAATGCGTTTCAGTGGCTGAATATGCTTAAAAATATACTGTGGCTCCATGCACAAATAACACATCACGATTCTCCAAAATATCTGCAAACCTGATGCTTTGCTCTTTCAGATGATGTTGATTAAAGGTGATGCAAGGTCCAACCAAACAATAACCATTGTGTGGTCATGCACTGTACAAACGGCATAAACAGGACAAATAAATAACAAATGATGCCAAGGTTAAAGGCTGCATTTTAAGTGAAAGTGCATGTTTTGTGCTTTTTTTTTTTTTCTCATATTTTCTTTTTCGTTGGTTTATTTTTCTAGTTTTGTTCGCAGCTCAAATGACCCTTTCTGAATGACAGGTACAAAATAAAAATACCTTTTTTGTACATGAACATACTGCTGTGTATTTACATGCATGTCCATTTGAAATTTCAGTCTTTTATCTCACCATTAGTGATTTATTTGTCCTTATTTGTTTATGGTGTTTGTACAGTGCATGAGCAATCGTTGAAAGTTGGTTGGAACTTGCATCTTAGCTTAAATCAACACCAACTAAAAGAGTGGCTGATTGATTTGCAATTTCATTATGGTGTACCTCATTGTCAAACAGAGTCACCAGTCTCTTGTTTCTGTTTTGGAAATGGTGCATTAACACGCTAAAACACAAGGCCCTGGCAGAACAACACGTGCTGTTGACCCGGACAATCCCTCCGCTTTTGGAGCATTTCATGCGCGAGGACTGATGCATTAAACACTAGCATGCTTACCATTCTTTTCTTGTGATATGTGTCTGAAGAGCTCGGCGGTGATTTTAAGACTATTTAGTATTGTCTTGGAGAGATGTTTGGCTTTTCAGAGCAATCTTACATTACGGTTTTGGACTCACGTGAAGAAACGAGGGACAGACTGTCTGGCGCGGTTTACTTGTTGAATACAAGCAAAGTCATTTTTCTTGACTTGGAATTGTTTGTTTAAATGCTCTCACAGGCTCAGTTTTGTCTTGCTTTTTGCTTTGTGTGTTTTTTTTTGCTTTTGTGTTTTGTTTGCATATCAAAATATTACACATATTATACATACTTTTTGTTTTGCTATTATTTTGTTTTACTTAGTTTTTTTATGTTTATACAGTTGAAGTCAAAAGTTTACATACACCTTGCAGAATCAGTAAAATGTTAATTATTTTACCAAAGTTATTTAGCACTGACTTGAATAGCAAATTTCACATAAAAGGTGTTTACATTTAGTTCATAAGAGAAAATAATAGTTGAACTTATAAAAATGACCCTGTTACAAAGTTTACATACACTTGATTTTTAATACTGTTTTTTGTTTAGTGATAGTTGTTCATGAGTCCCTTGTTTGTCCTGAACAGTTAGACGTCCCGTTGTTCTTCAGAAAAATCCTTCAGGTCCCACAAATTCTTTGGTTGTTCAGCATTTTTGTGTATTTGAACCCTTTCCAACAATGACTGTATGATTTTGAGATCCATCTTTTCACACTGAGGACAACTGAGGGACTCATGTGCAACTATTACAGAAGGTTCAAATGATAATCAATGCTTTAGAAGGGAAAACAATGCATTAAGATCCAGGGGGTGAAAACTTTTGAACAGAATGAAGATTTGCCTAAATATCCTATTTTTTATTTATTTATTTCATTTAGTACTGCCTTTCAGAAGCTATAGAAGATACTTGCATGTTTCTCAGAAGTAAAAATAAGTTAAATTTACCCTAATCTTCAAATTCAAAAAGTTTTCACACCCCAGCTCTTAATGCATTGTGCTTCCTTCTGAAGCATCAGTGAGCATTTGAACATTCTGAAATAGTTACAAATAGTCCCTCAGTTGTCCTCAGTGTGAAAAGATGGATCTCAAAATCATACAGTCATTGTTGGAAAGGGTTCAAAGACACAAAAATGCTGGAAAACCAAAGAATTTGTGGTACCTGAAGGATTTTTCTGAAGAACAGCAGGCAGTTAAACTGTTCAGGACAAACAAGGAACTCATGAACAACTATCACTAAACAAAAACACAGCTGTGAATCATTCAGCTAACAACACAGTATTAAGAACCAAGTTTATGTAAACTTTTGAATGGGGTCATTTTTATGAATTCAGCAACTTTATTTTCTCTTGTGGACTGTATGCAAATTGTCATTTATGTGAAATATGCTATTCAGGTCAGTTTTAAATAAAAAATAGCATGCATTTTGTATGATCCCTCTTATTTTTGATTTTTCTTTTATGCCAAAAATCATTAGGCTATTCATGTTCCATGAAGATATTTAGTAAATTCCTACCCTGAATATATCAAAACTTAATTTTTTATTAGTAATATGCATTACTAAAAACTTCATTGGGACAACTTTATATGCAATTTTCTCTCTGTATAGAGATGATTTTTTTTTTTGCACCCTCCAGATTGTTTGTCCTCCTGAAGCATAGAAACGCAGGACCTACTGTGTCTTCATGTGCTACGTGATAACTCATCCCTTGCTTTTCCCCCTTTTTTTTGTCCTAGTTTTACACTAAACAGTAACTTCTCAAATCCAGATGTGTGATGTTATTCTTTCTGAATTTTTTTCGACACTATCATACGGTAAATCTAATTTGTTACGTAATCCGCTTCCTTGTCCGCCACCAGCTTCTCATTGAGCCTTATTTGTTCATGTCAAAGGAACATTTTGTTTCTGCCACAGTTCCTCTCTAGTAATAACCCAGTCCTAAGCAAAGCAACATTAGTCAGATCAGAAGAAACATCAGATCCACATCTTCAGCCAACAGCAATGCCCTCTGGTTCTTCTTGTTAAATGTAATGTTGTGGATACAAAACTAAAACTGCTTGTCTGTTGCTATGCCAGCAGCAAAATGAATTAATATTATGGATACTCACGTCGGATAATTTGCGATTTAACCCAAGTGGTCCTTTGGTCCGATGCATGACATTGCATATAATAAATGGATCCCCTTGTAAACAAGAGCATGTTCTATTCATTCACGCATTTCATAAAAATTAAAGAAGGAAGCTTTAAGGTAATATAGAGGTAATTTATTTGTTTTAATGCATTTTAGACATATTTGATCATTTTAGATGTATATTTAATTCATGCAAAGACTTTCCAATAAGTGCATATTTTTTCTGTTTGTCTATGGTCATATCTAAATATTCAGGTCATGTAACTATCAACACAGTGTCTAGCCATCTTGCAGATGATCACAGCGGTTGACCTTTCCAGCAAGCATGTGATGACGTGCGCCAGTGCTGCACTCTGTGACACAGATATACCACAATGCATCGCTGCAGCATCAAAGAGTTAGAAGGTAGGTCAAGAGTAGCTTTTAGATCTTTTGAAGATGTGACCTCAATATACTCATACTTGCTATATTCAAAACTATATATATATATATATATAGTTTTTTTTAATTAATTAATTTATTTTTATTTATTTTTTTAGAAAATGACAGAACGTTTTGCTAGATAAGACCTTTCTTCCTCAGCTAGGATCATTTAGAGCCCTTTGAAGCTGCATTTAAACTGCATTTTGGAAGTTCAAACTTGCAGGCACCATAGAAGTTAACTATATGGAGATTATTGCTGAAATGTTGTCTTCAAAAAAACAATTTCTTTACGACTCAAGAAAGAAAGACACAAACATCTTGGATGACATGGGGTGAGTACATTATCTGTACATTATCTTTTGTTATGGAAATGAACTAAAAAGCCAATCAGCCCTGGTCTGTTCGTAATGACAACCTCAGTTGCATAATTTTGTCTTCTAAGTAGTGATTCATGCCTGTTGAAAATGCTTTATGTGATAGTTTAAACATGTTCTGTGACTTGTAGTACTGTTTATGTAGGCCTTAACCCATTTCATAAGGTTATCTAACATTTTCTTCTGTAACAGTAACATTTACATTCACAAGAAGACTTTGTGGTTTAATATGGCCTACAGTTTCCATCACATGTATACAGAAACTTTTATATCAGTATCTGGAACTCTTTTGTTCTGAATGACACTTGTCTTCCTTGTGTACAGTTATGCAGTAAACAGTGTAAAATACTAAAAAAAAGCCTTTCTTTCTTCAGTTGACAAGAAATTAAGGTTTTTGATGAAAACTTTACATTTTTTTCCATGTAGTGTACTTCAATGGGATTCAGCGGGTTGAAGGTTCAAATTGCAGTTTCAATGGAGCTTCAAAGGACTCTACACAATCCCAGTCGAGGAATAAGGGTCTTATCTAGCAAAACAATTGGCTATTTTAATATAAAAAAAAAAAACAATTTATATACTTTTTAACCTCAGATGCTTGTGTTGCACTAGCTTGACTTCACGCATTACGTAATCACATTGGTAAGGTCAGTGTATATAAATGCCCTTTACAAAAAAAAGGTAAAACAACAATCTTGGACGATTTTAAAGTTGAAGTAAAAATTAAATGGAGTTTTTTGGCCCATCCTACCTTTTTGAAGCGAAGTACACAAATGAAGAACTAACTTTTTGACTTTTCCAACGTGATTACATAATGCGTGAAGTCCAGCTAGTGCAAAATGAGCAGTTGTGGTTAAAAAGTATATCAATTAGCTCAATTAGTACATACTGTTATATATATTTATAATATGTGACCCTGGACCACAAAACCAGTCTTAAGTAGCACTGGTATATTTGTAGCAATAGCCAAAAATACACTGTATGGGTCAAAATGATCGATTTTTCTTTTATGTCAAAGATCATTTGGATATTAGGATTGTATTAATTTTTATGTAATTTATTATATTGGCAGGATGCACAAAGAAAAATATAGTCACTGTATTATATTGAGACGACTTTTTTGTCGTTTTAATGCTCTTGGAAGTGAAAATGTGTGCAGTGAAACTTTTAAAACGTACTTTCCAAACTTTTTCTCTTTTAAAATGGACACTGGCTTCATACAGTATGCCACATATCATCTGTAAGGGAGACTGGGAGGATTGTTCTCGGCCTTAGTCTGTAGGGAGTTCTGTTTGGAGACAGTTTTGATAAATAGCCCTCAAAAATAGGTTATGATGCCAAAATGGCCTGCCTTTGTAAGTGATCTTGTGATACTGCAGATAAGCTCGGTTTTTATATATCAAGCTCTCCATGGTCTTATTTGGGCTACTGCATTGCTACTGATCCTTTAGGAAGTGAATCATTTCAAATGGAGGCAGTAGGAAGTCCATCCAAATATCGCAAGACCTGTCTCTATCATATTTTGTTGTTTAGTCTGTGTCTAAAAAAAAAAATGATGAGTCATGTGTGGTTTGTGAAGCTGGTTGGCTGGTTATGTCACAGCGCATGTTACACCTCTGTATTTTTGTCTTGAGTGTGGTAATTTTGTGGTAATGACTGTCTAGTGCTTTGCATTATTAGTGTGATGTGTTTTTTTAGAAAGCATGGTGTCAAATAACAGTTTTTTAGTTGCTGTGCAAACA
Organism: Cirrhinus molitorella; assembly: GCA_033026305.1. Classification (NCBI taxonomy): domain Eukaryota; kingdom Metazoa; phylum Chordata; class Actinopteri; order Cypriniformes; family Cyprinidae; genus Cirrhinus; species Cirrhinus molitorella. The sequence continues at coordinate 27,986,819 of CM065128.1, forward strand.
AATGCCTGTGTTATTGGATTCTAAACAGCATTGATTCTCCTTACTGTAGTTTATTGATGGCTTAATAATTATATGGTATTATGAATTATTAGGATGCTATAACCCAGTGCATCAAAATCTTTAAGCAGGACCAAGAAGTTGCATTTTCCTGTTTCCTTTACATACAAAATCATCAGAAGAGTCACGTCGTAACATTTTTTTGACATGCAATTAAAGTGTTCTTTATGAGAACGGTTATATAATGTTGAAATCATCAAGCGTAAACAGACATCTCACTTTCCAGTTCTAACCCCTCGTGCTATTTTTACAAATGTTTGTAATGGCGTACGGCCTGTTTTTCTCAAGATTAAGCGAGCAAGATTAACATCCACGTTTGTTTGTGTAGGCCGGCTGGGTGTATTGTTTGGGTATGAGTTGGTTTTTGTGGCTTCTGTTCAAATACAGGCTTCATTGAGTGATTTTGCAACTGTGGGTTGAGTTGTTATTTGGGCGTAGCAGAAAGTGGAAACATAAAAATGTTTTTCCCCTTCTTTTATATTTATAAAATTCCTAAATATTGACTATTGTGTCCATAAGCTTTAATGCAATATTTTCTTGTTTTTCTTTGTACCAGTAACCTTTTGATTCCTGATGCTGAGAGAAAAAATAGAGCCATGACATTTGGACCAAATGGATTTTTGTGTATTACACTGGCGCTCTGTATGAAAAGCAGGTGCACATAAGCGTCACTGTGGATTGATCTTTGAATTCAATCTCACAGGCCATTGTGTGCTGGCCTGTTAACCCATCGGCTATGGAATTGCTATCCACCCCATAAAATGGCTTTCGTTGACAGAATGTTAAAAGAAGGAACTGTTAAGGTGGACAAAACAGACACGATGGACATTGGATATATTTTTAATTGTTTTTAATAGATTAGCCAATGAATTCACATTTGAAGTTAGTATCCATGTTTATTCATTAGTAAAAAATAATCATTACTGCATGTAGGCCTGCTTCTTTTACCGTTCTCAAATCATGCAGCCTGTTGAGGAGCAATTAGATCTACAATTTCCAACTGTTGGACAATAAAACAGGGAATAGGGAATTAGTATTTTTTTATTTACTATGTGAATTATCATTTATTATTATTTATTATTACCTACTTTAGATTTTTTTTTTTCTTTAAGTATTATAAATACTTTTCTAATTATCTTTTTTGGTTTTACTTTGTTTTAGTAATGTTAGTACTTAAACGTAAACCTATTTTTTTTTTTTATCTAACTTTTATATCTAGCAATAGATAAAATCAGAATCACAAGATAAATTTGCATTTGTAAGAAAAAAAGTCATAATTGCAAGATATAAACTCGGAACTGCGAGGAAAAAAGTAATAATTGCGAGATATAAACATGGAATTGCGAGAAATAATTGCTAGATACAAACTCACCTTTGCAAGAAAAAAATTGTGAGGAAAAAAAGCTAGAATTGCGAGATATAAACTTGGAATTGTGGGGGGAAAAGTCAGGATTTGGAGATATAAACTTAGAATTGTGAGGGGGGAAAAAAGTCAGAATTGCAAGGTATACACTTGGAATTGCGAGGGAAAAAAGTCAGAATAGGGAGATATAAACTGGAATTGCAAGAAAAAGTCTGAATATAAATTCAGAATAGCAAGAAAAATTACTTGATATAAATTTGGAATTGCGGGAATATGTCAGAATTGCAAGATAAACTTGGAATTGTGAGAGAAAAAAGGCAGAATTGTAAGATATAAACTCAGAATTAAGAGAAAAGCAAAATTGCAAGATATAAACTCTAAATTGCAAGGAAAAAAGTCAGAATTCCGAGATATAAATATAAACTCGGAAGATATAAACTCGGAATTGCAAGAAAAAAAATCAGAATTGCGAGATATAAACTTGGAATTGCTGGAAAAAAAAGTTAGAATTGCGAGATATAAACTTGGAATTGCGGGAAAAAAAAGTTAGAATTGCAAGATATAAACTTGGAATTGCGGGAAAAAAAAGTTAGAATTGCGAGATATAAACTTGGAATTGCGGGAAAAAAAAGTTAGAATTGCGAGATGTAGACTTGGAATTGCAGGGGGGGGGAGTCAGAATTCTGAGATATAAACTTGGAATTGCAGGAAAGAATGACAGAATTGCAAGATATAAACTTGAAATTGCGGGAAAAAAGTCATAATTGCGAGATATCAATTTGGAATTGTGAGGGGGAAAAGCCTGAATTGCGAGAAACTCGGAATTGCAAGAAAAAAGTCAGAATTGCGAGATATAAAGTTGGAATTGTGAGAGGGAAGAAGTCTGAATTGCGAGAAACTCAGAATTGCAAGAAAAAGTCAGAATTGCCAGATAAAGTCAGAATTGCATTATTAGTGTGCAAGAAAAAGTCAGAATTGCCAGATATAAACTTGGAATTGTGAGATGTAGGCTTGGAATTGTGGGGAGGAAAAAGTCAGAATTTTGAGATAAACTTGGAATTGTGGGAAAAAAATGTCATAATTGCGAGATATAAATTTGGAATTGTGAGAAAAAAAGTCAGAAATGCTAGATACAAACTTGCCTTTGCGAGAACAAAGTCAGCATTGTGTGGAAAAGTAAGTAAGTTTTTTGGCGAGAAAAAAACCTGAATTGCGAGATATAGCCTAATATATTTTGCCACCATTCAAGTTTGCATCTTTTGTTATTCCTATACTGCAGAGCTTTTAGAAAATTATGAACGTTCCATGACATCAGTTTTTTCACTTCTCTGATCCTTCAGGATCAAGCATGGCTATAAATATTAATTTCGTCGTTTTATTCTGCATTGTGTATAGATGTCCATGGCAACTGATAACTGTTTAAAACCTGTCTTTCTTTAGAAAATCTCTATTAATAATTGTAAAAGACAGGAATAAGAAGCATCAGCCGAGCATAAATATTTATCCCCTCGACACGAGCCAACCTAGATATGAAATAGACTTGTCAGGGCTGACTGGTCAACTGGAAAATGTTACAGATATCGCTTCTCTTTTGGCGAGAGCCATTCCATTTATGGCATATTAGCCTGTTGCTATGAGAGACACGCAGCCTTTGAGAATTCGGCACGTGACAGAAAGCCTGTTTTAAACATGTTGCCCAAATATAAACGGCCTTTTGTCTTCTCGCGTAACACAGGCCGAGTGTTTGTCTTTCGTTTGAATTGCTTTTTAATTGCCTCGTATCATGTTCTTTGTTGATTGGCGTCGGTTTGGCCGTTTGCATTTTGAACATTTTAGGTCGCTCTCTCTCCCTCTCAGATCATTTGTGCTTGTTTTGAGAAGTCGGTGATAGCAACCTGTCCGTTCCTGAACAAATCTGATCCGGAGGGAATGTACAGGATATATTCAGTCAGACTCTGCACATAATAATTCCCGCTCCGTTCCCTAAAAGACACAATGGAAAGCAAAAGCTCGGAAATGCAGAGAAATATTGATTTTGGGAGGGAAGAATAATTCCAGCTCCCGGCTAGATGAAAATGAAGTCATAGATCAGTCAAAGGCTTTCTCTCAAAAGCAATGAGAGTGATCAAAAGCCAATGAAGAATATAGAAAGTGTTCAATTCCTCATCCTCCCTCTCCCTCGCTTTCTTGCTGTATTTTTGGCCTCCTGAGCTTCGCTGTCTACATGGATTAGTTTGACAAATATCCGCAGAGCTGAAATGCCTCTGCTACTATGAATTGCCATTTTTCCTCACAGATATTTTTAATTTAGAGACGGGCTTTCAAGTTCTGGCCAAACCAAACGAAAGCCTCAGACATTCTCCGAGAGCTTCCTCACCTAGAAACACTGCTGCTATTTTTCTCAAGTCTGATGCTGTTGAACCAAATTTTCATGTTTAGCACATTAACCTTCATTTCCTTTTTTGTTTTATCCTTTGAGCCTGTTTGTTTAGCATTTTAAAACAACATATTGCTAATGTGAGACAGTATACACTGGTTTCCATCTAACCAGCATCTATATATCACCTCTATTAGTAACGTTAGTAACTAAAAGAGGTGAATAGCATGCTGCAGTAGTATATATTCCAGGATGCTATTTTTTTTCCCAAAATATGCTTTACTGTGTGAAATATTGCCTTGCAATTCAGTGCACTCATCTTAACCATTTATTTCCTGTGTGACGAATGAACCAGAAGTATTAAAAGTTATTTAAATTCATTTATTTGGATATATTTAAAATGTTATAGTTCATCTGTAAGATTTCTTATATTCAAGATTAAGTTATTTATTATCTTTGCACACCTTTTATAACACTAGAGGAAATACATTATACAATATAATGTAAAAAAAAAATACAATAATTATAATATATAATGTGAAATATAAATACAATATAATATACAAAATCAATTAAATTGATTCCTGGTTATTTTATACAATTAATATTTTTTATATATTGGGGTTATAAACATTACTTTTTGTTTTTAATAAACTCTTTTGTGCAACCTTTATAATCCTAGAGGAAATATACTGTATTATTTCTTGATCATTTCATTTCATTGGTCATTTTGAAGTTCCAAAGTGTATACATTAATTACATGTCCAGTTGTGTATCTTTTTATTTTATTGTATTATTTTATTTTATTAATGAAGTTCCCAAGTTTATGCAAGAGTTACATGTCCAGTTATGTATCTTGAATTTTTATTTTATTTTATTTTATTATTTTTTAAGTTATAAAGGTATAATAGGTATAATAAAGTATAAAATAATTATGTATCCAGTTATGTATCTTAAGTTTGTATTTTATTTTTTTTATTTTATTTATTAAGCTCCAAAGTTTATACAATAATTATGTATCCAGTTATGTATCTTAAATTTTATTTTATTTTATTTTATTTTATTTATTAAGCTCCAAAGTTTATACAATAATTATGTATCCAGTTATGTATCTTAAATTTTATTTTATTTTATTTTATTTATTAAGCTCCAAAGTTTATACAATAATTATGTATCCAGTTATGTATCTTGTTTGTTTTTTATTTTATTTTATTTACAAAGTTTATGCAATAGTTACATGTCCAGTTATGTATCTTGAATTTTTAAATTATTTTATTTTATTTTATTTTTTAAGCTCCAAAGTTTATACAATAATTATGTATCCAGTAATGTATCTTAATTTTTTTTTATAACAAAGTTCCAAAGTTTATACAATAGTTACATGTCCAGTTATGTATCTTGAAATTAATTATTAATTTAATTTAATTTAATTTAATTTATTTTATTTATTAACAACGTTTTAAGGTTTATACAATAATTACATATCAAGTTATGCATCTTGAATGTTTATTTAATTTTATTTATTTATTTTTTATTGTAGGAGAAATGTTTTATTGTTGTGTTTTTAATATCAATAATAAGACTATACATACAAATATTTACAAATCATTTTTATAATCTTAGAGGAAATATAGTATCTCTTGATTGGTCATTTTGAACCTAAACATAGTTCCAAGGTTTATAGAATAATTACATATCCAGTTATGTATCGTCAAAGTTATATGTATATATTATTGAGGGAACAAATGTCTTTTTTGTTTGTTTTTAATGTCAATAATAAAACTATATAAAAAAGAATATAGTATTTTGTTCTGCGATAATCAGAACATCATGTTGTTCTTGTGCATGTTAAGCCAGTGGCTGGCTAGTATTTCATACTTAAATATAACCACAACATATAAACTAATCTCGTACATTAGTGCCTCTCAAAATAAAATGTTTTTCTCCTTATGCCATGTGTGTTGCAACACCAAAGTAGTCAATGATATTTCATAACTCTGTCCTGACAACAGCTTTAACAAGATGTTCTGTTCAAACGGCAAACAAAGCATTATAAATCACAAACGGGTCCCAATTTCTCCATGTCGTATATGCGCACTCTTGAAGATAAACAGCACAACTTTGCTTTGAGAGACTTCCAGGCTGACCGCAGATGATTGGCCTTAAGTGTTTTTCACATATTTCGATCTGAAAAGAATTAAGTGTACCACATTCAGGTATAATCCACTTTGATTAATGCTTCACGGAAAGAAAAGAAACTCTGGAAATGAAAGCCCTACATCCTATTTTTCATATTTAGAAAAAAGACAAAGGATGTAATTTAATGTAATAACAATGTAATAACAGAATCCATCCATTTCTGTAATAATCACTCACCTTTGTCCTTTCATAAGATCAGATGTGATTTATTTTATTTTATTTTATTTAAGCTCCAAAGATTATAAAATAATTATCTTAAAATTTTATTTTATTTTATTTAAGCTCCAAAGTTTATACAATAATTACACTCACCTTTGTCCTTTCTTAAGATCAGATGTGATTTTTATTTTATTTTATTTTATTAAGCTCCAAAGTTTATAAAATAATTGTCATAAAATTTTGTTTTTATTTATTATGCTCAAGTTTATAAAATAATTATGTATCCATTTTCATATTTAGAAAAGACAAAGGATGTAATGTAATAACAAAATCCATCCATTCCTGTAATAATCACTCACCTTTGTCCTTTCATAAGATCAAATATGATTTTTATTTCATTTCATTTCATTTTATTTTATTTAGTCTCCAAAATGTTTATAAAATAATTATGTATCTTAAAATTTTATTTTATTTTATTTATTATGCTCCAAAGTTTATAAAATAATTATGTATCTTTTTTTATGCTCCAAGGTTTATAAAATAATTATGTATCTTTTTTTATGCTCCAAGGTTTATAAAATAATTATGTGTCTTAAAATTTCATTTTATTTTTTTAATTATGCTCCAAAGCTTATAAAATAATTATGTATCTTAAAATTTAATTTTATTTTATTTATGATTTTTATTTTATTTTATTTTATTTTATTTATTTAGTCTCCAAAATGTTTATAAAATAATTATGTATCTTAAAATTATTTTATTTTATTTATTATGCTCCAAAGTTTATAAAATAATTATGTATCTTTTTTTTATGCTCCAAGGTTTATAAGATAATTATGTGTCTTAAAATTTCATTTTATTTTATTTATTATGCTCCAAAGTTTATAAAACAATTATGTATCTTAATTTTTTTAATTATGCTCCAAAGTTTCTAAAATAATTATGTATCTTAAAATTTTATTTTATTTTATTAATTATGCTCCAAAGTTTATAAAATAATGTATCTTAATTTTTTTTATTATGCTCCAAAATGTATAAAATAATTATGTATCCATTTTCATATTTAGAAAAAAGGATGTAATGTAATAACAATGTAATAACAGAATCCATCCATTCCTGTAATAATCACTCACCTTTGTCCTTTCATAAGATCAGATGTGATTTTAATTTTATTTTATTTTATTTATTAAGCTTCAAAGTTTATAAAATAATTATGTATCTTAAAATGGTATTTTATTTTATTTATTATGCTCCAAAGTTTATACAATAATTATGTATCTTAAAATTTTATTTTATTTTATTATGCTCCAAAGTTTATACAATAATTATGTATCCAGTTATTTATCTTGAGTATTTTATTCTATTTATTATGCTCCAAAGTTTATACAATAATTATGTATCCATTTTCATATTTAGAAAAAAAAAAAAGGATGTAATGTAATAACAATGTAATAACAGAATCCATCCATTCCTGTAATAATCACTAACCTTTGTCCTTTCATAAGATCAGATGTAGTTTTTATTTTATTTTATTTTATTTGTCTTTCTGGGTTTTGAACATATCCGTTGCGTTGCTGTCTGTACAGGGTTAGAAATCTGTCGGATTTCATCAAAAATATCTTAATTTGTGTTCTTAAGATGAACGAAGGTCTTAGGGGGTTGGAACGACATGAGGGTGAGTAATTAATGACAGAAATGTTATTTTCGGGTGAACTATCCCTTTAAGCAACGTCTTTGTGATTTGTTCCAAAGCCATAATCTTAATTACAAAGTATTTTCCTGTTTTATCTTAATAATGAAGGATCTCTCTTAAAACTGAGGCTTTGCAGGCACATACAGGCATTATTTCCTCCTATATCATAAATAAACACAAGGAGCATTTCTGAGTGTGTTTTGCTCCCGTCATGAATCTGTTGATACAACAGCCTGTAATCACATCCAGGCTCTGCTATCACTGATTATGTTGCTAGTATAATGGCTCTCGATAAGTGATCCACTTGGCCTTGCAGCGCCGCTCTTTCAGACATGCAATAAACAGCAGCTGCGCCAACACTGGAACTCGAATGCAATTAATATGCGTTTGTTTCTCAAGCCATCAGATTGACTTGTTGATAGGCAAACTTCTGCCTGAGATAATGTGGTAGATATGCTTTAAACCGCATTCGGCTGCTAAATGTTGTTTATGATGTATGAGTCATTATGTGGGGGGCCGTCTTATGTAACACATCCACATACACTCAATCAGTGAAGGTCCAAACAACACCCACAGACTGCACAGACCTCACAATTAGTAAAGCGAATGTTTGTTTTAGCCAAAGCTGTTTTGAGTTTTGGCAGACAGACTCTTGAGAGATCGAACTATTCTTGCATTCACACTTTGACTACATATTTTTGCACATATTAATTGCTGCATGACCATATTTCAGAACCCTTAAAGGGTTGGTTCATCCAATAATGAAAATTCTGTCATTAATTCCAAACTTGTAAGACCTTCGTTCATCTTCTGAACACAAATTAAGATACTTTTGATGAAATCCGAAGGCTTTCTGAGGCTTCTTTTTTTTTTTTTTGAATGAACTAACCCACATCTTAACACCAATAACTTAACCCTATAACTTACCTGACTATTATGCGAAATTAGGAGTTTATTGATGTAAAAGTCATAGTTAATTGTTAGTTATTAGTGAGAATTAGTCCCCAAATTAAAATGTGACCTTCCTTTTTTTTTATTAAACCCACTGAAATGTATAAAAGCCTTATTGTTTGCTATATGTTACATATTTACTAAAATAGTGATCAATCTGACTCATAAATGAGGCTTTTTATTAAGCCCATTATTTAAAATATGTATTACTTATTGCTTACTATGTGTGTATATATATATATATATGTGTGTGTGTGTGTATATATATATATATATATATATTATTTTTTTTTTATTTTTTTTTTTTACTATAATATTAATGACTATTAATATTAAATTATTTCAAAATGTATAAAACACTTGTTTGCTATATATATTATTAATTTACTATAATGTAATATCAATGAATAATCTGACTTATAAATGAAGCCTCATGTTTTGAATTTAAATATTTATTTTATTAAATCAATTATTCAAAATGTATGTAACTCTTATTCTTTACTAAATATTTATTATATATTTACTATAGTATTAATGGCTTGTTTGACTTGATTAATGGACTTTTTTAAGTCCATTACTTGAAATAAGAAGTCTCTGAATTATTATATAATTATATATATATATATATATATAGCCAAGTATTCTTTTCAGAGTTATCTGCTTTTGCCAAAAAGAAAAACTTCATATATATACACGGAAATAAATGTATAATGTGCTGCCTTTGCAGTCAAACGTACCAAAAAATATTATGATCATGTTTAAAACTATAATTTGTTACGTCTACATACAATATTATTTAAAAGTGTTGTTGTTGTTGTTCTATATAGCCTTTTTAATGTTTACAGAGATAATAATGGCTGTACAAAAAAAAAAAAAAAAAAAACGACAACAAAGCGCAAACCTTTTCAACCATCCACATGTACACAGATCCTGCGATGTTTTTGCTCCAGCTGCGGCTTGCGTCACCGCGACGTCAGAATCCTGTGAATGGTCGAGCTGCGTCGCGCTGGAGCTGAGCAGCAGAGGCAGCTCGACTTTACAGTGCGAGTCTGATAAGCACCTGATCAACACAGCTCTGAACGACCAGAGGATGCAGCAGTCCAGTCTTACTTTCAGTCTCCACTGGTTTTAAAGCGTCCAGACTGAAATGTGGCGCGTCCGTTGAACAGAGTCAACGCGTTTGAGTTGTCATTCTTTTGCGAACTGGAACCGTTTTTACGAATTATAATGAATGACATAAAAGTTGCCGTTCTGGGATCCGAGGGTGTGGGGAAATCAGGTATACCTATTTTACCTATTTTAAACATTCTTTGTACTGTTTTTGTTAAAAAGGCTAAATTGTATTTAATCAACACCAGTGCAAATTACAAAAAGAACATACTTCATATTGAGTCTTCTTTACATTTACAGCACTTATTGTTCGATTTCTAACCAGGCGATTTATTGGAGAATATGCATCATCATCAGGTATTTGTGATATTGTTTTCATATTGGTGCATTTTTATTGTTATTGTTCAGGATGGTCTATTTATATGCTTGGTGAAGTGTGCAGGACTGATGAGTGGGTGTAACCAAATGTTAGCAAAAGCAGTCACTGAAAAGTTTCATAATATGCTTTTATTGTATTTTGTATAAGTTTGACTGTTTTTATATCTGGACGTCTCTGAGGCCACTCAGCACTACTATAAGAGCAATGGCACTAATGGGTGCAGTGCCAAGTAGGCTACACACAGCATGCCAGTGTATCCCGCAGGAATCATTTGTATCTGTTCTTGCCTTCACAGAGTGCATTTACAGAAAGCGCATGTCTATTGATGGAAGACAGCTCAATCTTGAACTGTACGACCCATGTTCTCAGGTATGCAGTCATGCAAATTATATCATGTAATTATACTTCTGTTATAATCATAATCAAGGCAATACCTTCTTAAAGCACCATATGGTTTAGTGAGCATGACTACTGTGCATATTCCAGTAATCTTTCTTTAAGTTTACTTAACCTTTGGTTGAGACTGAATTTCATTGCGAGCAAAGAGAAATGTATTGTAGGCTATATGAATATGTGACACTGGACAACAAAACCATAAGTAGCATAAAAATCGTTAGGATATTAAGTAAAGATCGTGTTCCATGAAGATATTTTGTAAATTTCGTACTGTACATATAACAAAACTTAATTTTTAATTAGTAATCTGCATTGCTAAGAACTTAATTTGGACAAATTTAAAGGGAATTTTCTCAATATTTAGTTTTTTTCGCACCCTCAGATTCCAGATTTTCAAACAGTTGTGTCTCAGCCAAATATTGTCCTATCCTAACAAACCTTACATCAATGAAAAGCATATTTTTCATCTTAATTTAAAAAATGGACACTTATGACTGGTTCTGTGGTCCAGTGTCATATATAGATTTTACTGTAAGCAGCCCATTTTGTTGTCTTGACTAGTTCAGACATATTCCAGAGACCTTAGGGTTAACCTACTAACTATTAGTTTGTATCCAAGAAGAAAGCCAGTATCATCTGTCTTACTGCCGTTAATGAGTATTGCAGAGTTGCGGGTCTCGCTGCCTTATATAATCTTCCCACAAGCTCCAAACACAGCCAGCAATATATAATGAACCAATCAGCCCTGCTCGCTATCCCATCTGCCCTGTAAGACTATATTAGGCCTTACTTATGTTATTATTTTGAAATAACCCTTATATAACCACAGAGGAGTGAGTTAATGTAAGATGAAGTGTGTATTTAAAAATACTCTTTTTTCCTTCTAAGCTTTATATATGTTATTAATGTGATCAAAATGGGGTAAATACAGTCTAGAAGGATGAGTGTGTTTTCCTCTTGGATGAAATCCAATTATTTCATCAATCTGTTGGCCATTATGTGATTGGATACCATCTGTGCATCTTGGGGGTCCAGTTGATTATCCTTTTCTCACAATCCCATTTAATCATATTGCTGGTTTAATATAAGCTAAGGTTAATTAACAGTATTTGTGGTGTAAATGTAGATTTCCATGGAAAATGATTTAGACTTGTCCCGTTTTCTTTATAAAAAAAAACATCAAAAATCAAGGTTATGAGTATGAATAGAAGCGATAGGGACTGTTTTTTGGATGATGTGTAAGAAAAATACAAACAAAAATGAACATTAGCTGGGCATTTGCTCACCCTCAGGCTTTCCAATATGTAGATGAGTTTATTTATTCTTCACAACAGATTTAGAGAATTTTAGCATTACTTCACTACTCTTGCTTACCATTGCAGTGAATGGGTGCCGTCAGAATGAGAGTCCAAACAGCTGATAAAAATATCACAATAATTAAAACCTATTCATCTGCCTATAATATTGCTTTCTTCTGTGAAAAATTAGTCTTGTGTGAATCAGGTGAGAAATACAGTTGAGGTCAAAAGTTTACATCCCCCTTTCAGAAGCTGCAAAATGTTAATTATTTTACCAAAATAGGAGGGATCATACAAAATGTATGTTATTGTTTATTTTGTACTGACCTGAATGAGATATTTCACATAAAAGACATTTACATATAGTCCACAAGAAAAAATAATAATTGAGTTTATAAAAATGACCTTGTTCAAAAGTTTACATCCCTGATTCTTAATACTGTGTCTGAATGATCCACAGCTGTTTTTTTTTTCTTTAGTGATCCTAAACAGTTAAACTACCTGCTGTTCTTCAGAAAAATTCCACATAGCTGGGGGTGAAAACTTTTGAACAGAATTTGTACATTTTTATTATTTTGCCTAAATATCATATTTTTTCATTTAGTACTGCCCTTCAGAGGCTACAGTGGATGCTTACATATTTCCCAGAAGACAAAATAAGTTAAATTTACCCTGATCTTCAAAAATTCAAAAAGTGTTCACCCCCCAGCTCTTAATGCATGGTTTTTCCCTTCTGGAGAATGTGTGAGCATTTCAACCTTCTGTAAAGCTGCATATGAGTCCCTCAGTTGTCCTAAATGTGAAAAGATAGTTCTTAAAATCATACAGTCATTGTTGGAAAGGGTTCAAATACACAAAAATGCTGGAAAACCAAAGAATTTGTGGGACCTGAAGGATTTTTCTGAAGAACAGCAGGCAGTTTAAAACACAGCTGTGGATCATTCAGGTAACAACAAAGTATTAAGAAACTAGGGGATGTAAACTTTTGAAATTTTAATGTTTTAAAATTTAGCTATAATTTTCTCTTGTGGACTGTATGTAAACATCTTTTATGTGAAAGATCTTATTCAGGTCAGTGCTAAATAAACAATAACATGTATTTTATATGATCCCTCTTATTTTGCTAAAATAATTAACATATTGCAGATTCTGAAAGGGGGTGTGAACTTTTGAACTCAACTGTATATACAGGTCAAGTACTGTTCACAAGCTAAAACCGTCTAAAACTGTTCTAAAGAAACCAAATCCAAATCTATACTAAACACATATCTGGATGTCTCTTTTCTTTGTGCAGCCATGCGAGGGGAAGTCCACTCTCAACGAGCAGATCCACTGGGCCGATGGCTTTGTGGTCGTTTACGACATCAGCGATCGTTCCTCCTTCCTCACAGCCAAAGCCATAGTGCACCTGATCCGAGAGCTTCACCTGGGAGGATCTAAAAGGTAGCGGCCACTCGAAGTACATGCTGTTCACAACAACACCCTCAGGCAGCAGAGGATGTGCCTATTTCTGTCTATATATGAGTGTTGCTCTTATTAGATTAGATTAGATTAGATTCAACTTTATTGTCATTACACATGTACAAGTACAATGCAACGAAATGCAGTTTAGGTCTAACCAGAAGTGCAATAAGAAGTAAAGTGCAGGATATAAGTTAAATAATTTAAATGTAGATAAAGCGTTCTATGGTAATAATTACAGATGGATACATACTATGAACATAATATACAGATGGTTATGTACTATAGGCAGGAATTACAGATGGGATATTTACAGATGGGATATTTACAATGTAGTAAAATGTGCAATGAAGTGCAGTGTATATTAAATACTGAATAGAATATTAAATACTGCAGGTGAAATTTTGATCAGATGTTCATCCGAGGTATCAGTGCAGTGGATTGAGTAGTGAATTGCAGTATAATATATGCTGCAATTATACAATGATTGAGAGTGAAGACAGACAGGTAGTGCAAATGAGCATTAGAATAGTGGTTTTTAAGTCCCTTAGTGCATATGAGTGATCATGTAGTGTCCTTCAAATTGAGGAGGATTGTTAAATCGAGTATGTAGGTGGTGCTGACGGGCGGATGAGCTGGTGACTCAAGGACTGAGAGATTCAATGAAAAGCATCTATTTTTAGTTTAGCCTTGGCTATTGAGAAATTTTGAATGATTAAGCAGATGCATTTGAGATACATTCACTTCATAGCAGAAAAATACCTTCTGTCTTCAATTAGAATTTACTCATAATTCACGTTATTCATCATTTAAACAAATTAGGCTTTTACTTTCTACTCCTTTTACTTTAGTTATAGTACATTAAAGGATCAGTTCACTTCCAGAATAAAAATTTCCTGATGATTTACTCAAAGCCATATCCAAGATGTTCATGTCTTTCTTTCTTCGCTCCAAAAAGAAATTACGTTTTCTGAAGAAAACATTCCAGGTTTTTGAAGCTGCATTGAAACCACAATTTGGACCTTCAGTCCACTGATCCCTATTGAAGTCCACTATATCCTGGAATTTCTTTTTGAAGAAAGAAAGACATGAACATCTTGGATGACATGGGGGTGTGCAAACTATCAGGAAATTTTTATTTATTCTGGAAGTGAGCTAATCCTTTAAGAATTGCCTGACAGAGCCAATGTATGTAGAAGTTATACTTTAGCAAGCAGGAAATAATGAAACATCTTAAGTGATGTTTTTACTCCTGTGAATGCAGAGACGCAGACTCTGTGATTTTCCTGGTGGGCAATAAGCAAGACTTGTGCCACATGCGGGAGGTGGACAGGGAAGAAGGCCAGAAGTTGGCGTCCGAGGGCCGATGTCAGTTTTACGAGCTGTCTGCTGCGGAGCACTACCAGGAGGTGGTGCTCATGTTCTCCAAGATCGTGCGCAATGCTAGTCTGGGAGGCAAGGCCAAGGAGCGACGCCGTCGCCCTAGCGGTTCCAAGTCCATGGCCAAACTCATCAACAACGTCTTCGGAAAACGGCGGAAATCTGTGTGAGAACGAACTTGGACAATTTTTACAGGACTGGCGTAAGAGATGCGTCAAACTTGTTTATATAGTTTCTCACTGCTTATTGTTGATGCCTAGGCCACCGGCCTTTACCGGGCGAATCTCATGAATCGCATCAAGAACATGGACATTGTTCGAACTCAAAAGAAAGCAAAAATGTTCTTTGCTTTAAGAAAATGAAGCCTGTTTTAGAACCATTTTGCATTGCAACAATATTTTGAATGACATTTACCTCGAAGTGCAATGCTGTATATATATTAGAATTGGACTTTTTTCTCATTGTGGCAATGAAAACAAGAAAACATTTAAAATGGGCTTAATTTTATTAATGCGTAATATATAATCCTGTTTTATTTTATTTTTACATCTGTGTATAGCTGCATATTTCTGCTTTTTGCCTTACATTTTTAAACTTTAATCACTTAGGATGTTTAAATGTCCGATTTAAAAAAACTACCAAGGACATTGCTGATATTTCGGTTTTAGGATTGGCAAGGATGCCAAGTCAGAAGTCAACTCTGAGGTTATGAAATATTAGTTAGCTTGCTATGTACACATTGATCAAACGTTTCTTGTGTTTCACAGTATAAGAAACTCTTCACTCACCGTTTGATGTAACTGAATCACTTTCGACATGTATGATGTGAGCAACACGTGTCGTGACGTTTATGGATTTTGAAATCTCTTCAAATTCCTGTAAAACAAAAACTGCATTAAAATGTGACAATTTTGCATCTTTTTGATTTTCTAGGAAGGCATTTGCGTGGTCAAATTTGGGAAGCAACTGACCTATGTCTGGAAAATAAGTGAATAGGTATGCAGCATTGAATAGTTTATCTGAAATGTTATGCAACAGAATTGCTTCAGGTAGAAAGCTGACATATTACAGTGAGGAGATAATGATGAACAGACAGAGCAGAGGGTTTGGAAAGCACCAATAAAATGAACGATGAGTCATTTAGCTGCTTCTAATTTGTACTACGAATTACCAGATACACATTGCAAGCAATATTGTATAAACTGCAAATTACTTTTTGAGTCCTTAACTATGTGTTTAATGGAACGCTTGCATACTGCACAGTATGTGCTACTATTAAAACTATTAAAAAACAGTACATTTATGGTACAAGAGATCAATTGATGTTCCTTCTGGCTCGTTCCACTCTCACTGGCAATGGAAGGTCAAAACACTCATTGTTTTGGAAAACGACAATTTCCAAAGACAAGCTATCATGTTTTTCATTGACCCTTTGGACGTCTGGCCAACATCCAGCATGATGGTTTCCAAAAACATCAAGTTATGCTGAGTAATATTTGAGAGCCAGACTGTGGAATGGGCTCGTGAAGGCGAGAAACCCTTTTATCAAACATAGGGGAGAAGAGCAGATGGCTGTTTGTACAGCACTGATTCATAGGGAGATATGAAACACAAGGTGTTTGCTTATGAGGGTCTTGTCATCACGTAT
This sequence comes from Cirrhinus molitorella, assembly GCA_033026305.1. Taxonomy (NCBI): domain Eukaryota; kingdom Metazoa; phylum Chordata; class Actinopteri; order Cypriniformes; family Cyprinidae; genus Cirrhinus; species Cirrhinus molitorella. Next base: position 28,003,290 of record CM065128.1, read on the forward strand.
TGATTCCTGGATAAACACTCTTGAACAGCTAAACATGCTGGGAATTTCACTTTTAAGTCATGTTTTGTGAACTCCTGTCCCCCCTGCATAGCTACTTTTTTCCAGTTAATATCTAAACATTCATTTTTCAGTTTGTTGGGCTTGTCAACCAATCAGAATTTAGTGCTACAGTTTGCATAGACCTGTAGTGTCCATCATTTGTACCCTTTAAAATCCTGAATTTTCAAAGTGGCCAATTTTGAGCGCTTTGGTTTGAAACTACCCTATGGTTGAACAAAATTATTGTTCTCACTCCAAAGTGGCATGTGGAGGTGAATTTTATCCTATTTGGAACACAGAAAATGTCATTTTAGCACCCCTAGTGACACCAAATGAAATTGCAATCTGTTTGAGTGGCTCTGTTGGACCCAACATTTTACTATATCCACTTTTTTCTTCCCTAAGAGTGGGCACAGCCATTTGTAGATTTAATGGGTCTGGCTTCTGTTCTCATCCGTGTCCAGCTATTTTTAGCTGTATAAAACAGCTAATTTTTCTGAATGATATTGCAAATGAACTGTGCCTTACTATATTGTATTATCATAATTATGAACACACTGGTTTGTAGTGCAAACATTTTTACCGTTTACTGCACGTTGTTATTCTTCTCGTTATTTCCCTATAGTGGCTAATGAACCTGAAGTCTTATCACTTACGGTCAGGAAGGTGAAATATTAAGCTAATATCTTAAATAATACTGCTCGTACATATCTTTACCACCTATTAACTGTAGTTTGTCAAAATATTTAGCACTTTCCTGCTAAGTCCTTCTTTATATGATTTAGCAGGTTCCACACATTTTTTCCCATGGTGTAGATGGCATAAATTAGCAGAACAACGCATTCAGTAGTATATTAACCATGCAATCCATGATGTTGCTTACATCTGAGTATGACAATATGACCGCGCATCCAGGTAACTGACCAAATCGTGACATAATGCTGCATTCGCATACCTTAAGTGCAAACGGAGGGGGAAGTGTTAGAAATTAGACTGTCTTTATTTACATTATTGTATTAGGTGTCGCTAGTTTTCGCAGAAATACCTCACTTTACCTTTAAATTTACACTATTGTCGACCATCTATCGCCAGCTGTAACGTTAGTTGAAATATGTGTTTACTTGTGGAGGTGCTTTTTCAAACTCTGATTATGCTATCTTAATGATATTTAATAATTTTAACACTGCACAAACCTTCTGTTTTTGAAGTAAGAGATGAGGTCAGGACTGCATGTTTGACAGGAATTTTAATCATCGTAACCTTCACATCAACTCACCTTGGTTTTTCTTTGTTTATCGCAGCTTTCATGTATTCCCTATGGGGATTAAAATAAGCTAGGTATAGTTCATCTTAATACTCTGTTTTTACTTTGTTGTGCTGTCGACAAGGTAAAAAGAGAAGAAGTCTGTCATACCTTAGACTTATCCTCCCACCGCTCTTTTAAAAATTCAACCACAAGTCATTATGAATAATATTGTTTACCACGCCATGTTCTCGTATCGTCATTCACCCAGTAAAGCGGCATTGAAAGCATCTTGTGCAGGTGGAGGAGAAACCATGGAGTGGATGGGTGGTGTGTGTTTACAAGTGCAAACATGTGGAAGGATGAGCAGCAGAAGAATCAAAAGAAAGAGGTGTAGCTGAAAAGCAAGCAACCGGTTATGAGCGATTTGCCGTTCAAGCCACAGATGTGAACTCGCGCGTTACGCCTCTTCAGGTGTTCTTGGCAAACGCGCTGGATCTTCGGCGGATCCTCAACACACCTGACCAAAGCAAATCACAGCACGGCCCGGCCCGGCACGCAAAATTACCTAACCGCAACAGACCGTGTACCCATCACAGATGGAGGCACTGTCGTTTACCTCCATAGAGGACGACGCGCTGGCAAAACAGGTGTGCTGATATAAAAGTGATTCTCACGTTTCCCTCTGAGTGCTTCTCAATGAATCATCCAAGTGCAATCTTAAAGGCCCGTTCACAACAGCGATAAAACTCTTTGGATTCTGACTCGCTGTCAATGTTTTATTGTTCGTTAGATGAAAAAAAAAATGCGGAGTGATTCTAGCTGCGATTTAGACGGTCTGTGCTATTCCTTTACATTCTGATAGAGTTTTATAATGATATTATCGTTATAGTTATTGGCCTTGAATGTTTAATTATATCACAATATGTATCTTCAATATGGGATTTATTTCTGTGCCTTACAGTGTTTTCGGCTTCAGTTTCTAGCCTGTAACGTTACACCTTTATTGTTCAACGCTTAAGTATGCTTATGGGCGAGACTTCCGGTTCATTAGTCGCTATAGGAAAATAATGAGATGAATAACTTGCAGTAAATGGTAAAACTTTTTGCACTACAAACCAGTGTGTTCATAATTAAGATAATACATTAAACTAATATGGAAAGGTACTTTTATTTGCAATATCAAGCAGCAAAACAGTCTGTTTTGTACATTATGCTACAGAAATGACTAGTTCTCATTGCATGTAAGTGGTACAACATTTTAGACATTTTTCAAAAGTAACATTCATTTCTTTTAAATGAGTTTAAAAAGATCAGTATTTCCGAGCTGAACCAACTAGTTTTTTCGTTTTGCTTTTAACGCACACTGAATTTGTAACATATTGATTGTGTACGCACACGCACATGTAATCATTCTCTCATTAATGTGTGTACGCAAGCCACGCTAATGAAAGCTAGGACTGATTAGCCATTAATTAACAGCACATCCGTTGGAATTCAGTCTGAGGTGATTTGGCTGTGGGAATTCATACACTAGTGTAGACGTGTTTTCATTTCCACCATCACTGCACCTTGCGTGTGTGCTTACAAAAACAACACGTTGCCTGAGAAGGAGAGGGAAAGAAAGTGCCATGCACACCATAAACCATAATAGCTGAAAGCTAATTCATAGCTGAGCCAAGGGATTGCCTTGCAACGGCAGGCTGGAATCTCTTTGATGAGGCCAGCAGAATAAAGACCTAACATATGGATCTGATTAACAGGGGCGAAAATGATTCTTTGATTCATTTCTGCCTCGAGGACCCAGTATGTTGTGATACTGATGTTATAGTGTTAATCTTTACACTGTGTTTTTAAATGCGTCCCGTTCTGTCTGGATGAATGGGGCAACAGATTTTGGCCTCCACATCAAAAAGCCTGGCCTTTTATTGACCCACGTTTAATGCATTTATACATGTGGGCCACATTCATGTATGCTGTATTGGCAGCACGAGAAGCTGATATATGTTAAGTTCAGTGGGAGGGTGATTTGTTTAAGACATATCACATTAGCGCACGTGTATGGAACGCACAGTGGAGACGAGAATACGCGCTTTCTGTGTGCTCGCATGACAATACGAAGATGGAAAGCGTGGTGGGAAATACACAGTGAGATTACAGATTCTTTCACTGTATAGTGCTGTTAAATTTATAGCGCAATGATGCTAACAAGCTTCAAAGTTCACATGGAAGCTAGCTTAACACGGTTTGTAGCTGGATGAAACTGGTCATTTAGGATTAGGAGCAGTTTCAAACTAGTTTGAAACTGCTACCAGCTAAAGGTAGCAGTGTATCCTGATGTAGTTTTTCATTTATTTATTAATTATTATTAACTAGTTGTTACAAGCAACATATAAATATTTAGAAAATGTTGTTAAAATTTCAATATCTTACAGTAGAATAGGTGACATTTTGCCAGTGCCTATTTCTGAAAAGCTCTTAAAGGGATAGTTCACCCAAAAATAAAAATTCTGTCATTAATTACTCACCCAAACCGTTCCAAACCCGTAAGACCTTCGAACACAATTTAAGATATTTCTACTTCCTTCTCATAGCTTCAAAAAATTAAGGTTGAACCACTAATGTCAAATGAACTGTTTTAACAATGTCCTTACTACCTTTCTGAGCAGTGTTGCCAAGTCTGCAGTTTTCCCATGGTGTTGGGCTACTTTAACACTGTTGCCACAGGTTGGTTTTCATGTCCATGGGTTGAAGTGACCCCAATAATTTGATATTTAGCCCCTGGAATATGAATTTTAACAAAGGAACCCTGCCAAAAAATGTGTATTTTACCCCCCAGGACGTGATTTTTAACAGGGGACCCTCCCTCAAACGCAATTTTGGGTGGGTTTTGTTGTGAAAACCTGGCAACCCTGTTTCTGGGCCTTAAATGTGTCAGTTCCATTGCTGTCTATGCAGGGTCAGAAAGCTCTCTGATTTCATCAAAATGTCTTAATTTGTGTTCTGAAGATGAATGTCTTACGGTTTGTGATGATATGAGGGTGAGTAATCAATGACAGAATGTTAATTTTTGGGTGAACTGTCCCTTTAAAAACATTATAGTATGTCTTCATTTTTTTAATTCATAAAAATACATTATTCATGTATTTAAATCTAAAATGAAAAATACAGAATGATTTATATATATATATATATTAGCATTTTTTCCCATCCTGCTGCTCATGAACAGATTAAATCTAAATCTATAACCTATTTTTGAATGACCCACTAGCAGTTAAAAGTGAGTACTGACCCATTTTGAATGACCTGAATTGTTTCTAATTTATTATTTTATAAACTACATATTTCTACAATGTATCTTTATTTCAGCTTGAAATCTTAAAGGGTTAGTTCACCCAAAAATGAAAATTCTGTCATAAATACTATTTTGTCGATGTTCTTGGTACCTTACTGGGCCTTGAATGTGGAAGGAGCCTTTCTGTTTATGGAGGCTCAGAAAGCTCTCAGATTCCATCAAAAGTATCTTAATTTGTGTTCCAAAGATGAACAAAGGTCTTACAGGTTTGGAACAACATTAAGGTGAGTAATTAATGACAAAATTTTCAGTTTTGGTAAACTATCCCTTTAACAGACCTGATTTTATTTTCAGACACCATAAAAAAATCATACATCTTATGGCACTCAGGTTTAAAGGTAAGACTTGGCATCGGCTGCGCTTCAAGCTAGCTCACTGACGGGAAGCGAGCGCAGAGATGGCACAGATAGCCCACAGCCATTCAGACCCAGTCGCAACTGGAGCGTACTGCCACAACCACACATCCAGACTGCAGGTATGTGTGCTGAGATAAGGAGCGGTTGCTTTCACCCACTGCTATGGTGGGTTTAACCCACCTCAGGTATGCTGGGAATGTAGCGGAGAGTAACAGAATAAAAAGAGGAAGCCTGTACATTTGAACTGAGACTTCATTGAATGCTATTGGTGGAGAAACTGCGTCTTTGTTGAGGTCGAGGCATGTTTTGATTTCTAAATAACTTAATTTAGGTAAGCCAATCATCTAAGATGGTTATGCAAGTGTGTGTGTGTGTGTGTGTGTGTGTGTGTGTGTGTGTGTGTGTGTGTGTGTGTGTGTGTGTGTGTGTGTGTGTTGAAGGGCCTAAAGTGTGAGCTGTCCTATCCAATTCTGCCATCCCTGCCAAGTCTCCTTCAGGACACAAAGTTTACTTTCAGGAGACCTTGTGGAACTCCATTCTTCTCCGAGCCCTGAGCAGAGAGCAATTGGGGGGAGGCAACAGTACGGATATTATAGAGACCCACTCTAACCCATCAAGATAATATTCTGTTCCATTCCACGCGAAAATGAGCAAGCAAACAACTGGATGAGATAATAGCAGTGTTGAACCTGAGCATTTCATAGAAAGTGTTTTGGCATGCACAATTCTAAATGAATGTAAAAAAAATAGTTTTAATATTTGAAACATAATTTGTTTGATATCCTTCATTTGTTTCGTCTCGGATTTAAACAAATATGTGAAATATGTCTGGTTGCATAATCTAATGTAGGCCTACTGATAGACATCTGGAGACCCTCAAAGCCTAAGTTTGTTACTGAAAAGTCATCAATTTTCTTCCTTCCTTGTAAACACACAAGATAACAAATCATTTACATAATAGTCGTGATTTTTCATCTGTCTTCATCTGTCTCCGTCTCCTTGTACGCTAAAGATAGCCTAAACAATAGCGTGAGATAAGGAATAATTTAGGCTACAAACATAATCACCAATTAAATAAAAACATGGAAATGAAATATCGATTTGAGTTAGAGCTCTTGCATAACTTTACCTGTATATCATCTTAAAGCTTCTGTTAAGAAAAAAATAGCAGTAACATCGGTAAATGAAAAGCAAAATCGCGTCAGTTGTATTTGTGTGAAACGATCTAGTCCGCGGAGTGATACAAGAGACATGAAAGAAGTGCCGGTTCCAGTAAGCCGATAGGATATCCACCTGATTTTTCAATGCGCAAGTAAGCAGTTTTCTCTGACTGTGCGATGCTTCCGGTTTTTTAGCCGCTGTAGGGACAGAGCGGGAAGAATAACAAAGTATAGTAAACGGTAAAACTGCACTACAAACCACCGTATTCATAATTAAGATAACACATTAAAACAACATGGTAAGACACACCCGTTTGAAATATCAAGCAGCAAAACCAGCTGTTTTGTAACGTTACAGCTAAAAATAGCTGGAAGTGGATAAGACCGGAAGCCTCGCATAGATCATAAACTACTGACATTGACCCCAAAATAAAGGCCATTACTAATGTACTTCATCTAATCCCCAGTGGTTACAAAATTGACTTTATCCTACTTTGAGTTATTTAATCGTTAAGTAGTCTAATTAGCTATTTTTATGAATATTGCCCTTTAAAGTTGGAAGCTAAAACTTGAAAATGTTTGAATGCCAATGTTTGTTTGTGTGTGTGTGAACTTTTGCCTGAAAGGGTTATGCTAAAATAAATGCTTTAACAGTTGAATATTTTGTCATCTACTACAATAACATTAATTTGAAGTGTGGGCTTAATAACTGATCAGTAATGTTTTGGACACAATGTACATTTTCTGTCCTTTTTATGTGCTGTACTCTCATGCAGACACAGATGAACTGGTTTAGGTTATGTTATTAATCAGCTCCTCCTAGTATTTATCATATCTATCACATGCGATAGCCTTATCTTTGATAAATGAAATCATGGCGTGTTCATTTAAAAGTGATCATAGCTTCATTTTTCATACTTCATGTACGCATCTGAGAGGTAAAATCACTGTTGGCAGTGTTTTGAACACTTAAGGGCACTTAAGGAAGAGCACGTATGGCCGACTTCCATTTTGTCTGAATGCCAGTGACATCCTAAGTGCACTTCTGGCATTACAGAGCAATCACAGCTTCTCAGAATCAGACACCTTCTACGTTTCATTGTCTGTACAACGTTTAAAGTGGAACATACAGTTGAAGTCAAAAGTTTACATACACCTGGCAGAATCTGCAAAATGTTAATTATTTTCCAGAATAAAATGGATCATACAAAATGCATGTTATTTTTTAAGTACTGACCTGAATAAGATATTTCACATGAAAGACGTTTACATATAGTCCACAAGAGAAAATAAAAGTTAAAAATGACCTGCTTCTGCTTCTGAAGGGCAGTACTAAATAAAATAAATATTATATTCAAGCAAAATACGAAAAATCTTCATTCTGTTCAAAAGTGCTCTTAATGCATCGTTTTTCATTCTGAAACATCAGTGAGCGTTTGAACCTTCTGTAATAGTTGCATATGAGTCCCTCAGTTGTCCTCAATGTGAAAAGATGGATCTCAAAATCATACAGTCATTATTGGAAAGGGTTCAAATACACAAAAATGCTGAAAAACCAAAGAATTTGTTGGACCTGAAGGATTTTTCAGAAGAACAGCAGGCAGTTTAACCATTCAGGACAAACAAGGGACTCATGAACAACTGTCACAAAACAAAACAAAACACAGCTGTGGATCATTCAGGTAACAAAACAGTATTAAGGTATGTAAACTTTTGCACTGGGTCATTTTTATAAATTCAGCAATTTAGGAGAAGTTTGTTCCTGGGCCTATTCTCGTCTATTTCAGAAGATTCACCTCCAATATGTTAACATTTTTATTTGTGCAATGTATTAGTTCAGCGTACTCTTAAAAATAAAGGTTCTTCACTGGCATTGATGGTTCCACAAAGAACCTTTAACATAGAACCTCCATTTACACTAAAGAAATATGGTTCTTTCAAGAATTATTAACTGTAAGGTTCTTTTGGAAACCCAAAATGTTTTTGTTTTTATGGATTTCGTCTTAGTTTTTGTGCCTAATAGGTTAGCATTCACACATACTCTCAGCAGTCCTGATGGTTTAATTGTGAATAAGTGTGTTATGACCAAAGCACTACTCTTGTGGTTACGGTTAAGACCTTTTTGACACATACCGCTGGGAAAAAAAGTGAGTCATTGGTCGGATTCAATTGTCTGGCGGTGTAATTTTCCAAACTGTCTTTGACCCTAACTCCAATCAACAAAAAAATTGTTTCAAATTCATACGAACGAATAAATTTGGCTAGTATGTGACATTTCTTTGCTTCATTTTCAGACCAACTTGGCATATACGCCATGCTGTTGATTATATATCTCATTCAGTCAAAGCAGAGTTGTCAGCCCTAATCAGGCGTTTTATTGGTTTCCTTTAATATTCGGCCACAGTCAGTTCACCGTTCTTTCCATATATTTACTGTAACAGGTGATCTCATCACAGAGAAGCGATAAATGTGACGTGATTGTTTTTAAAGGTGCAATTTCTGACAATGCAACCCTTGCCTTATATTTTAAAACTAAAGTAGCCTACATTCTGTATAAGCCTAAATTGAGTTATAGTTAAGGCTAAAGATGCTTCTACCTCTTGTAAAAGGTACTGCAAATGTTTGATTGTAACTTCTAAGGTGCCAGAATGATGGATGAGATGAAAGACAGTATTTTATTAATAGAAGTCAACACTTTTTATCCAGCCTGCATGGAAGTATCCAAACAATTCCCTTTAAATCCCAAGATGCAACATGTTAGTGCCCTAGAATCCTCTAATCTCTAGCCAGTACTTGAAAACAGGAGTGTGCGCACCTGGGATAGGTGTGGGTAGCCCTCATTCTGTGATGCCGTGGTTAATCTGAGGATTTTGATAGTGGGACAGTGTGTTGTCCGACCCTCATAGACTGGCTGATCTGTACTGTGGATCTGGCTCATAAGTGCAGTCTGCAGCACAGAGACTGACACTGTGACTGTTACAGGTCACCTGAGCAGACGCTCTGTCTTCATCTGTTCTGTTTCAGTATTTCTCTTCAGCACAGTAGGTTAGAGGTCTAAAATGAGAAGAATTTAGTGTAAAATATTTCAAGAGTTTGAGGAATAATGTGTGTTTAAATGAAACATGTTTTGTTTTGAATTCAGATTTCTTTTCTGTGGCATTTTAAACTTAATTAATGCCTTTATTATTGAGATAATAGTGTTACATTTTCAAATGGTGTCTTTTTGAACAATTTCAAAAAGGAAGCTATATATAAAATGCTGTCTCTGTGTTGCACAGAGAAGAATGATTGCAATATAATTTCAAGATTTTGGCATACTAGGTAACCAAGATAAAGTATTTTTTCTAGAAGAAATATTTTATTTGTGTGTGTGTGTGTGTGTGTGTGTGTGTGTGTGTGTGTGTGTGTGTGTACATACAAATAAAAACTAAAAACAAAAATATTAAAGTTATTACTACAATATTTATATTGTAATTTCTATATTTTTATACACAAAGAAAACTAGAAAAAATATAGTTATTCAAATATTTTATATATATTATATATATTTATACATACATATATATATATATATATATATATATATTAGGGCTGTCAAATGATTAATCGTGATTAATCGAATCCAAAATAAAAGTTTATGTTTACATACTATATGCGTGTTTACTCTGTATATTCATTGTGTATATATAAAAACACACACATACATGTATATAATTAAAAACACATTTATATGTATATATATTTACACCTGTATACAATTTAGATTATAAATAAATATAAATATTTTATATATAAATCTAAAATATTTTTCCTGAATATATACATGAATGTGCTTGTATTTATATATACATAATACATATACACAGTACACCGACATATAGTGTGTAAACATAAACTTTTATTTTGGATGTGATTAATCGTGATTAATCGTTTGACAGCCCTAATATATATATATATATATATATATATATATATAAACTATTTATATTGTTATTTATATATATATATATATATATATATATACACACATACATACATACACACACATACATACAAATGTTATTTTTTCTATTATTTTTATTATATGTGTGTGTGTGTGTGTGTGTGTGTGTGTGTGTGTGTGTTTACAAATAAAAACTAGAAACTAAATATTTTATAGTTACTATTACATTTTTTACATTTTATATTGTATATATACACACAAACGAAAACATGAAAAAGTTACAATATTTTGCACAAATATTTAGATTGTGATCTTTTTATATTATATACACACACACACACACACATGAAAACTAGAAACAAATTATTTTATACAGTTAGTATTAAAATATTATTAAAATATTTATATTGTTATTACACACACACACACACACACACACATTAAAACTAGAATAATATATTCAAATATCTAAAAATATTTTTAAGTTATTAAAATATTTGATACAAATATAATTTATATATATAAAATAAATATATATAAAATAACATACATACATATACGAAAAATAGAAACTAAATATTTTACATGGTTTTAATATTTTTTTACAGTTGATACAAATACCTACATACAGTAAATACATACAGTGGTGAAGTAGCGCCCTCATGTGGACAGAGAAAATGGTTTGAGAGAAAGGAAATGCTTTCAATTCTGCAAACAAAAAGTAAAAATAAAAAAGTGACAGAATAATAAAAAGAACTAAAATGCGTTGCTTTACTTTTATATAATATACCTTTTGTATGTAATTATTATTATTGTTATTATTATTATTATTATTATTTAATGTTATTTATTTATAAGCAATTCACTGTTTACCTTTTTATCCTTTATTTTTCTAGTATAAAGTCGTGTTGCACTCATCATCTGCCATATGTTTATGCTTGTTCTCTTGGCGTTCCATAATTTCATAATTTGTTTGTGAATTGTATTCAATGCAACAATAATAACCTAAATAATAATAATAATAATAATAATAATAATAATAATAATACAAACTACCACAAAACAAACAACAACAGCAGCAACAAAAAGGTGTAGTGGCTTTTTGGCGTCTTGCCATGACGTACAAAACGCGAACGGTGCAGTACGCGTCTTCAACGATGACGCGACGCAACACAACATATGACACCGTTTCCAAAGTACTCGAGATGTGAGTCACGTTGCTTTGCATATTACAATAATTCCAGGAAGTTTTTTTAGGTCGGCTGTTTCCTGCACCTACGCTACCTGGTTTACCGTACTTTTTGTCGCTGTCGAACTTGACTTGTCGTCGTCTATTAAAAACTTGTTTTATATTCATTCAGCTGTACTAAGGTTTATGTAAGTTCGAACGCGAATCATGAAGTTCTTGTACCTGAAAGGTGCTGTGTTTTTCACCTTCATACCTGTAGTGCTGAATCTCAGACTTTTGGATGATGGACGCTCTCTGAACTGTACACAAAAGGTAAGATAATACATAAACACCATAGTATATCAAACATGTTAGATATTTGTTTACAAATGTAAAATGTCTTTATGTAGACACTGATTTGTGGTGCCTTTGGGGGTTTTATGTTTTGAATGAAGGTTTTATTTGTGTGATCCATTGTTGTTTCTTTCTTTCGCTCTCTCCAGGAAGTACAGTGTACAGCAGAGTTCAGTAAGTCCTGTTTTGTTTTTTCTTTAGCATTCTTTATTATTGTGGGTTGTAGTTTAACTTATGTTTGACTGTTTTTTCGTTTGACAGATAATTGCATGTATAAAGAATGGCTCATTCGATCAGATTTTACTCCCAATGGACCAGATAATTTAACAGTAAAAGTTGATGTAAGAAGCAACATGAAAGGTGATTTGGAGCCAGTGATTGTGGCAGAATGGAAAGCAAAGGATGAAGGTGGGTAACTCAGTATGCTACATGATGTGAAAATCTAATTACATGGACAATTTCTGTGAAACAAAAAATCAAGTTTAATATAAAGGGATCAGGATGAAGAAATTACATTACTAAATATGTGCACCAATACTAAAACAATTGTAATGGTTAAAAGGGGGATACAAAGGCTCTTTGCTTTCAAATACTTCAGTAAGCACTTATCTCGCAGTTAGGACCAGATTGTAGTCATCAAAGTTTAATAATCCTTTTTTTTTTTTTTTGCAGGAAGCATAACTCATTTGAATGGAACAGAGCTTAATGTGATGAAGTCGTCCACCAATGAACATCTGTGTGTTCATTACAAGTTCCACCAAGCTTTTAAGTCCATGAGAAATAGTGCTGGTGAAAAGGCAAGACTCATTTATTAGTATTTTTATTACATTTATTTCCACAAATACTAACATATCATACATATTATTCTAGTGGTCCTTTTCTTTGGATAAAGTTGTGGTAGATCCAGACACCACATATGTAGTGACCGTCTCCAATCTTCCCAAGCCAAATTTAGAAAACACCGGTTACAATGTCTTCAGAAAAGTTTATGTTCCAGGTAGGTAACAGATTGTAACAAAATATGTCTATATGATGGTTTAAATTCAGATTGCAATCTTTCAATCTGGTTTCAATCTGTAAACACAGGTTGTGACGATCCTTTGATGCGAACGACCAAAATCTGTTTTGAAATAGGTGAGAGAAGAGCTGGTTTTCCTTAATCAGATACATATGGAGGCCCTGGACCACAAAACCAGTCATAAGGGTCAATGGGTTTTGTATTATTACATCATCTTAAATCTGAATAAATATGCTTTCCATTGATGTATGGTTTGTTAATGTTTAATGTGTACAATATTTGACCAAGATACAATTATTTGAAAATCTGGGAAAAATCTAAATATTGAGAAAATTGCCTTTAAAGTTGTTCAAATTAAGTTCTTAGCAATGTGTATTAACAGTCAAAAATTACGTTTTGATATATTTACGGTAGGAAATTTACAACATATCTTAATGGAACTTTTAATATCTGCATGATTTTAGGCATAAAAGAAAAATCTATAATTTTGACCCATACATTATATATTTGGCTAGTGCTACAAATATACCCATGCTACTTAAGACTGGTTTTGTGGACAAGGTCACATATACAGGTCCTTCTCAAAAAATTAGCATATTGTGATAAAGTTCATTATTTTCTGTAATGTACTGATAAACATTAGACTTTCATATATTTTAGATTCATTACAAACAACTCGAAGTAGTTCAAGCCTTTTATTGTTTTAATATTGATGATTTTGGCATACAGCTCATGAAAACCCAAAATTCCTATCTCAAAAAATTAGCATATCATGAAAAGGTTCTCTAAACGAGCTATTAACCTAATCATCTGAATCAACTAATTAACTCTAAACACCTGCAAAAGATTCCTGAGGCTTTTAAAAACTCCCAGCCTGGTTCATTACTCAAAACCGCAATCATGGGTAAGACTGCCGACCTGACTGCTGTCCAGAAGGCCATCATTGACACCCTCAAGCAAGAGGTCTGTGGGAAGGAAAAAGTGTGGCAGAAAACGCTGCACAACGAGAAGAGGTGACCGGACCCTGAGGAAGATTGTGGAGAAGGACCGATTCCAGACCTTGGGGGACCTGCGGAAGCAGTGGACTGAGTCTGGAGTAGAAACATCCAGAGCCACCGTGTACAGGCGTGTGCAGGAAATGGGCTACAGGTGCCGCATTCCCCAGGTCAAGCCACTTTTGAACCAGAAACAGCGGCAGAAGCGCCTGACCTGGGCTACAGAGAAGCAGCACTGGACTGTTGCTCAGTGGTCCAAAGTACTTTTTTCGGATGAAAGCAAATTTTGCATGTCATTCGGAAATCAAGGTGCCAGAGTCTGGAGGAAGACTGGGGAAAGGGAAATGCCAAAATGCCTGAAGTCCAGTGTCAAGTACCCACAGTCAGTGATGGTCTGGGGTGCCATGTCAGCTGCTGGTATTGGTCCACTGTGTTTTATCAAGGGCAGGGTCAATGCAGCTAGCTATCAGGAGATTTTGGAGCACTTCATGCTTCCATCTGCTGAAAAGCTTTATGGAGATGAAGATTTCATTTTTCAGCACGACCTGGCACCTGCTCACAGTGCCAAAACCACTGGTAAATGGTTTACTGACCATGGTATTACTGTGCTCAATTGGCCTGCCAACTCTCCTGACCTGAACCCCATAGAGAATCTGGGGGATATTGTGAAGAGAAAGTTGAGAGACGCAAGACCCAACACTCTGGATGAGCTTAAGGCCGCTATCGAAGCATCCTGGGCCTCCATAACACCTCAGCAGTGCCACAGGCTGATTGCCTCCATGCCACGCCGCATTGAAGCAGTCATTTCTGCAAAAGGATTCCCGACCAAGTATTGAGAGCATAACTGAACATAATTATTTGAAGGTTGACTTTTTTTGTATTAAAAACACTTTTCTTTTATTGGTCGGATGAAATATGCTAATTTTTTGAGATAGGAATTTTGGGTTTTCATGAGCTGTATGCCAAAATCATCAATATTAAAACAATAAAAGGCTTGAACTACTTCGAGTTGTGTGTAATGAATCTAAAATATATGAAAGTCTAATGTTTATCAGTACATTACAGAAAATAATGAACTTTATCACAATATGCTAATTTTTGAGAAGGACCTGTATACATCTAGAAACCCTGAGTGCTTAAGTATTATTGTATGCATGCACTTCTAATACTATAAAATTAATTCGGTTTGACTTTTCTCTTAGGGGACACATGGCTTCCCAATATTACCGTAGGAAGAACCACAGCTGTGAATGGCAAGGATATTCTGCATGTTGCATTTAATCCTGCAGAGCACGCAGAAAAATACAATGTTTTTATGAAGTGCAACAGGGACTCAGAAATGCAGACTCTTTACAACGTAAGACAGTTCATCTGTATGTCTATTTAAATATATCCAAATGCACTTAAAACTGTGCAGAACTGTTTTCAAAGGGTGTTTTTGTGTGTTTAGGAGAACAAGCCATTGTTAAATGTAACATATGACTTGGAGAAGTGGCCACGTACATGCTGTAATTTTGATGTTCAGGTTTGTGGGTCTAAACAATCATAAAATATTATAAATAAAACAATTTCTATATTGATTTAATAGTGCTTTCTTCCCATTTAGATCCAGCCTTTTTTTCAAAAGTGTACCAACGACTGTCGTCGAAGTAATCGCAGTTTTAACATATGTGGTCCTGGTGTGTATGGAAATAGCTTCCCCTTCTTAATTCGTGAGAAAAGAAATGTAAAAAGCACAATGCCACTTTACTAACTTTTTATACGTTCCACAGTACCAGCAAGCCCTCCTGAGAACAACTCTGCACTTTGGATCATTTGTGTTGGATTATGCCTCTTATTTTGTGCCATTGGTGTTTGTGCTATATATTTGCGCCGCGGGAAACAACCTGGTAAGCAGTGACATTTAAGATGGATATTTTTATCTTTAAAGACTGATTTTAATCATGTGTTACACAACAGCGGCAGTGATGTCTTTCATGAGTTACATCCTGTGGTTAGCCACACAGAAAGTGCTAGGACTGAAAAAAAAATCATCTAATACGCAATAAAATATCAATTTTGATCAAAGAAAGATCCCGGTTTCACTTTTTTTAATTATTTTAATTCAGGTGGAGAAAAGCCACTGCCAAAACCACATCTACAAACACCACTTTCATCCGGCCCGCGATCCGTGTTAATCATCTACTCAAGAGATCATCCCCTTTACACAGACATAGTCCTGAAGCTCTGCGCCTTCCTGCGGGCCAAATGCAGCGTTGACGTCGTGCTGGACCTGCTTGATACGACTTGGCTCGGCACCATCGGCCGGCTACAGTGGCTTGAGGAAAAAAAGCGAAAGATTGAGGAGTCATCAGGTAAAATCTTGGTCCTTTGCTCTCGAGGAGTGCAAGCCAAGTGGGGGGCGATGTGTGGAGATCCTCGCATCCTCCTCCGGGAGGATGTGCGATCTCCAGTCGGTGATATGCTGACTCTCGCCTTTCAGCTGATTACACCTGATATGCAGCGTCCGGCTTCCTACGGGAAGTATTTGGTGGCTTACTTTGACGACGTGTGCAGCGAAGGCGATGTGCCTTCTATGTTTGACATTGCGGTCAAATATAAGCTGATGAAGCATTTCGAGGAGCTCTATTTCCGTATCCTCGATGTGGAGAAGTATCAGCAGGGAGTGAAGCACTGTATTGAGGGCATCGGAAAAGACGATTACTTCAATTGCCCCTCGGGCGAAGCCTTGAAGAATGCAATCGAAGCATTCCAGATGCACCAAATGAAGAATCCGGACTGGTTTGAGAAAGAGTGCGTTACTAGCGAAGAGGAAGTAAGAGGGGAAGCCGATCCACTTCTTGAGATGCCAATGCAGCCAATATATGAATTAACACCCATGCTAAATGTCGGGCTTCCGATCCTTGTGAAGGAGATAGACATCAATCACGAAACCCACAGCGTCTGTGCTGTAATTCCCCAAATTCAAGAGAACCCTGAGGAGTCGTCCGTGGTGATTATTAATCCGAGAATCCAGCCAGAGCACAGCGAAGTATTTTCCTATTATCCAGCAATGGAACATCCTCTTGAATTACCCAGCGTGACTGGTTTTAGGACACCAGTGGACCCACAAATCTACCCATGTCTTCTCGCCGAACCAGGACCAGTGGAAACCTCACATCCCCCTTTTGCATTTCCAATGGGGGAACCATCAGATAACTGTCCAACGGACAGCAGAAAACGCTTTTTGGTAGCACCTCCACCCTCAATGGAGGACAGCTTCCATCTGTATCGGGAGATGTCCCAACCAGTGGAGATGGAGGAAAGCGAAATGGAGGGTGCTTCTGAGACGAGACCCTCCCGAGGCTCCGATCAGGGATATGGTTCCAGGTATTCTACAGTGAGGGAGGACCCCAAGATTCAGCAAGACCTTTCCTCTCTAGCCAAGTTACAAATGGACCTCTTTCTGAACAGCCCAATCTCATCTGGTTTCTGCACCAAAACAATGGAGATCTGAATTTCTTGTTCATCTCTTGGCTGTTTTTAGTAGGGTTGGGATGGTAAATCGATGCATTGCAGGCCTCTCTAGAATCGATTCTGAGCTTAGTCTTTAGCAGCAGATGGCATTGCATGCTTTGTAAATAGTAAATTACAGTGTCATCTGCTGTTAAAAACTAACCTTTGAATCTATTCCAAAGAGAATGGCCCTGTCCCAAATCGCACCCTAAACCCTCGTCGTCTTTCTCTGAGTTTGCCGTGGGCTCAGTAGAAATGCACATGGAGGGCGCATAGAGGCCTTAAATGGGGCACTCGTGACCACCCGTCTGAAAGCTAAAATTACATGACACCCTACGGCCTCGTGAACTTAAAGGACAAAATTGCACCCTAAACCCTCGTGGGCTTCCTCTGAGTCCACGCTTTCATGACATAATCCCGCTTTGACTGTCAGGTAGAAGTCTGCTGCGGAGATCGCTTCAGTGCAGGCTCAGCAGAAATGCGCATCGAGGGCACATAGCGGACGAAAAAGAGGCGCTTGCGAGCACCCTTCTCATTCGCTAAAATGACGAATGGGAAAGTCCACAAGACCGTAAGTGCACTTGAAGTGTGCCATTTGTGCGGATAAAAACAAGATTAGCACGCATGTTGTTAAAAACTAACCTCAGAATCGATTTCGTAGAGAATGGCCCTGTCCCAAATCGCACTATAAACCCTTGCAGTCTTCCTCTGAGTCCACATTTTTGTGACGTAATGCCGCTTTGACTGTCGGGTAGAAGTCTGCTGCATCGTGGTGAAGTGCGCATCAAGAGCAAATAGCAGCCACAAAGGGGCCTTCACAAACACATTTCTAAAAGCTAAAATGACGAATGGGACACCGTACGGTCTCGAAGACTTAATGGACACGCAAGACTGTAAGTGCACATAAAGTGTGCCATTTGGGACATGGCCAGTGTGCAGTTAAAAACTGAGTCCATGCTTTCAGGAAGCAGTGCTGCTTTTACTGTCGCGTAGAAGTCTGCCGTGGAGCTTGCTTCAGTGCGGGCTCAGCGGAAGTGTGCATATCGGCCGCAAAGGGGCACCCTTCTAAAAGCTAAAATGAAGAATGGGACACCCTATGGTCTCATGGACTTTATGGACCTGCACATGCCATTTGAGACAGGGCCAATCACATTGCATTCAGAAAATATCAGAATCAATCCACGAATCGTGATGCATCGATTTATCGCCGAACCATAGGTTTTTTTTTATTATTATTTGAAGCACTGCGTAGTAACATAGCAGGATGTTCTTGAACAGTCCATGGTTTGTCACCGCTAAAACATTCAAACTATTTGTGTCAACAGAAACAGGAAACAGTCTAAATGGACAAGTTCAATGATCAGCTGTTTGCTAAATGATTATGTGTTATATATTTATTGTAAATAATGAGGCATAAACACAAGTGTGTGATCAGTTCACTTTTACTGTGGAGCAGAACAAGTATCTTGTTAAACAGCTTGATATAGAACAGCACAGCACATGATTTTAAGCTTATGTTTAGCTACTGAACACAAGTTTAAATAATTTGGTTGGGCTTGCAATGTTACAGTGGTATTGTTTTTTCATATTAATTGCTCAGATGAAATGTTTTGTTGTATTATATTGCACTAGAGCTATTTTTCAAACAGTTTATTCCAGTTGAGGAGCTATAACCATCTACTACGGAAGTTTGTATATATTTCTAAATTTATAAAGCAGCATTCTTTGGTAATCGTCTGTCGTGTGCTTTTTTTTATTAGAATTTAGTTAAAGAATCACTTTACTTGCACCCAATTTCAGAATTCAACTTTGGACCTCGGATTACTTTTTAAACAATTTAACCAGGATGCTTCCAGACCCTTGCAGCTGTCGCAGTGCAAACAATGTCTTATGTAAACATAACTTAACTTGCAAACTAAAGCCCTTGTAAGAAAATTCTCTGTAAAACATTTATGTGGATAAATAGAGAGAGGTGGGGCTGGAAGTTGCTCTCCTTATCAAAAAGGTTATGTAGTTTAAAAAACATGCGTAGTATGCAGTGTTGTATATATTTGTCAGGTTAAATACTGCGCAATGAGGCACAAAAATCCCATAATGCACTTTCGGCCTGCATATTTAACACGTTTAGCTCACCCTGTACCCCAATCCTCAAAGCACTAGAGTAATAATAGGTTAGAATAAGGATGCATGTTTGTTAGTAATTACATGTTAGACTACCATATATACGACTCTATTTTAAAACTTAAAGTGACAGGACAAGCTTGGTTCTCACGGTTAAAGTGATAGCTCAACCAAAAAGAACTATTCTGTGATCATTTACTCACACCTGGATTTCTTTCTTCAGAAGATACAATGAAGGTCAATGGGGTCCAAATCAACAACTTTCATTATATGCACAAAAACATTCTTTGAAATATCATCTTTTGTATTGTACAGAAGAAAGCAAGTCATAAGGGTGCATAAATGTCAGAGTTTTCCGTTTTGAATGAACTGTCCGTTTAAGGTGGAGAATCGGAGTGAGAAACATGGATATTAAGCTTTTGTTTAAGTTCCTGGTGTAAATCTAATAAGCTTGGAAATATATATATTTAGATTCTCATTTAGACAAGGATGCACTGTGTGTAGATTAATGAATAATGTCCTCTTGCAATCTGTCTATCAGCGCTATAACAGTTACCATGGTTGGTCGAAATGTTATTAATTAATTGCGATAATCATACCTCATTTACTGGCATGAATGATATGGCATCTGGAATTAAGCAAATAAACGGATTGGAGGTTCTGTAAAGAGAGGTAGCCTTGTACAAACTGATGATGGTAATATGGCTGGTTGGAACCAGCAATGGAGTTTGGTCATTAAAGATGGATTACAGTTATCTTCATAGATCCTGCTTAAAGTACCTATTATTACATTAAGGAACATTATGAATCCGTATCATACACCGTTCGGCAGTTTTCCATTCCTAAGTACCACAAAGTATTTCAAATAGGAAAGGGCTACATCACATTCACAATTGGAAGTGTACACCAAGCCTAACAAGTCACAAGGCATATTTACACTTTTAACAAGTGCATTTAGGAACATCTCTTGACAAGGTGTCTGGAAACACTATAAACACGTGTCTACATTAGCCTACTGTCAGTTAACATTTTTTTACATAGAAAATAAATTATACAACATTGCACTTATTTCCTCAGTTGAATAGTCCTCACGTAATTAAAGTGCCTCTCAAAACAAGTGCAAATCAAAGATTCTCGTATCACCATATATAAGCACTGGTTGACAGTCACGTCCCAATACATTAAGTATATACTGCAGAGGTCACAGGTGGGAATGTTTTTCATTGGCACATTGAGTGGTTTGGTTGTAGCACCTGTTGAGAGTGGAGGAGAACGACAGGGTGTTCATAAGGAGAGGTACTACAGGCATTAGTGTAGATTTCCATCTCACATACTGGCTAATATTGTCATAAACACTGAATTATTATGATTTTATATCACATACACCAAGTACATCATCTAACATCAGTTAGCTATTTTGGGCATGTCTGACACAGATGATATTTTGAATTTAGGCCAATAGCTAATAAGCCTAATTTTTCACCTTTTGTACTGAATCCTAATTTTGCCTATTGTTGGTAATTGTGAGAATTGTATTGTTTTATTAATATGCTAAATAAACAACCTTTTGGAAACATTAGCAACCACGGAGTTAATCACATAAACACATTTTTGAAGAGTTCACTAGTTATAATATGCACACCTGTGAAAATGTAATTACTTGATGGCTAATTTGCATACTGCATTTCTGTCAGTAATTTTTGTCTCAATTAGCAAACTGTTACGTGTAGAAGCCTGTTTCCGTCACTGTATAAAAAACAAAAGAGGTAACTGTAACTATTAATCTGACAATTCTGACTTTTTTTCCTCGCAATTGCAAGTTTACTTCTCACGGAATTGCATGATACAAACTTGCAATTTTCACTTTTGTTTTCTCAAAAATGTGATACATAAAATCGTAATTGTGAGTTATAAAGTCCAGTTCTGAAGGGTAAAAAAATATTTTCTCAGAATTGAGAGTTTATATCTCACAATTCTGACTTTTTTTTTTCTGAGAATTGTGTTTATATCTCACAATTCTGACTATTTTTTTTAGAATGGTAAGTTTATATCTTGCAATTGTGACTTTTTTTTCTTCAGAATTGTTTATATTTCACAATTCTGACTTTTTTCTCAGAATTGCGAGTTTATATCTCGCAATGTTTTTATAACTTGCAATTGTGACTTTTTTCTTAAAATTGCGAGTTTATATCCCACAATTGCGACTTTGTTCTCAAAATTGTGTTTATATCTTGCAATTGTAACGTTTTGTCTCAGAATTTTTATACAGTATACAGTAAGTGTGACTTTTTTCTCAGAATTGCACGTTTATATCTTGTAATTCTGTCATTAGAACACAATCGTGAGTTATTAACTGTGAGATATAAACTCGCAATTTGTGAGAAAAAAGTCAGAATTGCAACAAAAAGTCACAATTTTTTTAATCAGTGGTGGAAACAGGCTTCCATAGGAGTTGAGACATATTGACTTTATCTTAAAATTCTGACTTTTCCTTAGAATTGCGTGATACAAACTTGCAATTCTGACTTCAAAATTGTGATATAACTCACCGTTTTGATTTATAAAGTCCAGTTCTCAGAATTGTGTTTATATCACGCAATTGTATTTTTTTTCTCAAAATTGAGTTTATATCTCCCAATTGTGACTTCAGAACACACGATTACAAGTTATTAACTGTGATTGTGAGATATAAAGTGTAATTGTGAGATATAAAGTCACATATTTTCGAGAAAAAAAAGTCAGAATTACTAGATAAAAAGTCACAATTGCCTTTTTATTCAGTGGCGGAAACGGCTTCCATAGGAGTTAAGACATAATAAACAAAATAATATATATATATGTATATTCTTTATGATAAATATATTATATAATAGAGCGCTAAAAATACTACTTTCCTTAATAAATGCTCGATCGCACTGTGCTGTGGTTACTTCCGTTCGTATTTCCCGCGCTCTGGCGTAAACCACCTCATAATCCTTACTTTTACAAAGTATCGCCACAATACATTTTATTTGTGTTTACTAACTGGTTTGCATGTTTATGTCTTCATTTTGATTAAAAGGAAAGGGGTGTAAGCACCTGTAGTATCTCCCCTTAAAAGGCTGATGCACACTGTGTAGTACGCGGCCTCCGGTCAACGCCAGTCCCTAATGAGCATCTACGACTGAGTATTGACAGCCAGCGTGTTCACATAGCCGTGAGGACACATGTCGTTTTCGGAAACGCAGTGGGAGAACTGGGCTGGGTTGCTCCCGCGTCCACGTGCAAACCTCCGGACACCTCTTAAGGACATGCACTGTTCAACCAGCTCCAGGCACTTGCACCCCAAGAAGAAGATGTTCTTGAACATGAAAACCGAAATGGGCGTTTTGTAAACAAAGACGAGGAAACATCTGACCACCAAGAGCGGTGCGTTGAGCAGCACGCCGGTGAAGAACCTCGCCCATACCCAGCGACAGTTCATCTCTGAGGCCGTCAACTCGTAAAGCCAAACAACCGGAACGGCCAGTGCGATGAAATAGACGGATATAACCGTGTACCTAAGATATATGCTGGGGATTTCGTTTTTAAGGAGCAGTTCCACCAGCGTGAAGCTGTCCAGGATGTCTAAGCAAGTGCTCATGAAGCAGCCCTGGGAGTGGAAGCGTGTGGCACCGTTGGGATCTTCAATGATGGAGTTGATGAGGCAGTAAAGCAAAGGCGCGCACAGCAGCATGGTTATTTTGAAACCGGTGATGCCAAATGGCACCTTCAGGGCGATCAGATCCAGTATGGACGTTTCCAGAACGAGCACCACTTTCGGGGTGGACGCGATCACGTAGATGAGCCAAGCCAGGTACGCGAAGGTGAACTCCCCGAGGTTGCATCCGAAGATGGAGCTTTTCTGGTGAAAGCCACAAGCGCGTTCTCGCTTACTCCTGGCGTTTTTCATGAAGAAGATCGCCCAGCCCGATATGACCACCAAATCCGTGGCTATCCACGAGCACCAGTAGAGATCCGTGAAGATGATGAGGTAGAAATCCAACATGCCTCCTTGGAGAACGAGCACGAGGAAACACAGGATCTTGTAAAACAGGTTCTTGCTAGACCTCTGCACGAACAGAGGGGTGGACTGCATGAATTCGCCCGATGTCATGGTGTAGGACTGAGGCTGAGCTGTGGCTGAGGAGGAGACCAGGGGCTGGGAGCTGCCCTCCTCTAGGTTGGCACTGCCGCTGGTGGTCTGCGTGTCCCTCCTGGACGCGACGCTTCGGATGAACAGCAGCTGTCCGTTTTCTGGTGCTGAGGAGACAGGTGAGTCGGGCTGGGAGATGTCTTTTATGATTTCAGCAGTCATTGTATTCATGCCTTCTCCTCCCGACTTGTTTTGGCTCTGCTAGTGTAATGATAGCCGCTCAAGGGGGCAGAGGAGGAAATCCCGTTATGGATTTGCGTTGGAATGGAACGGGCACTTACCGAATCCCTCCAAATGAAAGCTGATAAAATAATGGAGTGAAGTCAGCGATTAAATCCACGAAGCTGATATTCGTTTATATCATGTTTTAAACATTTCATATCCCCGTTTACAATTATAGTAAGCTGCTTCGTGCTCAAAAAAATAAATGTCAGATTTCGTATTAATAACATCAATCTTATGTTTTCACTATTGATTTACGTCGATTTCACCAAACAGCTAGTAGGCCTAAAGATGTATTTCAAATATTACAAAATAAATTAGTCGCGTTATTATTGATTGCATTTATTTTCATTATTTAATTTAAAGTCTATAGGCTACTTTGGTTCTCTATTCAAGTTTTTGAGTGCTTCTTGAATGTAAATTGATGAAAGTAAAAAACATTTTTACTGCAAACAGGTAATTTGTGTCTGAATAACTGATTAAAACATAATGGAAGACATAAATAGAAATGCTACAGTATATATACTGTTAAGATTATATTTTAAAAGACTAAAATAACACTATAATAGGTTTAATTTGAAATTGAAATGTGAAAAATTAGAAGTAAAAGGTATGAATTGCCTTATAATTTACAAAGTAAATCAATATGTTTAACAGTATATACAGTTGAGGTCAAAAGTTTACATACATCTTGCATAATCTGCAAAATGATAATTAGTTTATCAAAATAAGAGGGATCATACAAAATGCATGTTATTTTTTTTGTTTGCTATTATTTATTCATATGCAACAGAAGGTTAAAACGCTCTAATGCTCCAGAAGAAAACACGATTCATTAAGAGCCTTTTTGAATTGAAAGATCAGGGTAAATTTAACTTATTTTGTCTTCTGGGAAACATGTAAGTATCTTCTGTAGCTTTTAAAGGGCAGTACTAAATGAAAAAAAACAAAAAACATATTTGGGCAAAATAAGAAAAATGTACACATATTCATTCTGTTCAAAAGTTTACACCCCTGGCTCTTAATGCATGTTTTTTTCTTCTGGAGCATCAGTGAGCATTTGAACCATCCGTAATAGTAGCATATGAGTCCTTCAGTTGTCCTCAGTGTGAAAAGATGGATCTTAAAATCATAGTCATTGTTGGAAAGGGTTTAAATACACAAAAACCTGAAGGATTTTTCTGAAGAACAGCGGTCAGTTTAACTGTTCAAGGGACTTTTTTTTTATAAAGTTATTAGCATTTCTAGGAAGTTATGAAAAATGCAAAGCATTACTTTTTTTTTCTTTTAAGATGCTGTTTCTGGAACAATAATATAGACAAAATAAGAATAATGTTGATGATATTTATGATGTGCCTTTCACAAAATGGCTTCCATAAAATGCAAAACATGTAAAATGCAAAAGCAATGCTTTTATAGACAGTCACGTTTGTCTTAAAGACAATGTGCATTCAAGCGTAATCACTCACAGAAGCCTGATGTAGGACATCAGAAGCCTAGTACCAACATAATGAGTATCATTATTTATCAGAGTCCGAGCATTGTTTCATTACAAAAATGCGTCAGTTTGTTTCAGTGTGTCAGATTATGTGCTTAATGCTGATTTATAAAAGATTTACATGATCTGCTTCTAGAAGTTTGTTGCAGATATAACTTCAATTTAGGCCTTGAAATTAAATACCATGATAGCAGGCTGTTCTCCATAAAACTACAGAGACAATTAAAATGCCCTAAATACCTATAAATATGACCGCTCCATCACAAACATTTACATAAAAATGTACAGACGTGTAATAATTTGATAATAAACTTTAATTTCAAGTTACATTGGATGGTTCTGAACCATAGAAAACAAGCACATTTCTGTATAAACATATGCATATCAACCAAGTTCGACAAGAACCGAATAACAATTGGGTGTTTGTGGTTTGACTACTGCCAGCTGAGCTTAATATGCAATATTCACTGAAGCAAAACAGATTTACAATTAATAGACAGTTAAACTGATGAACATTCAGCTTCATATTTGAATGCATTTAAGTCGGCTTTCGGGAGTCCAGGTTCACAAATCATCGGCGCACTCAGTTCGTAGGGACTTCCCGTGGAATACCACAGCTAATCAGGAACAGCTAAACAGGTACAAAAACAACTCAGTGGATAATTTAATAGAGAGAGGAACAAAAGGACAATACATTTAGGGATAAATGTTACACGAGTTGTCCGCGTGAACCTTGACGAGTGCATTTGTGACATCCGGGAAGCTCCCCGCCACCACCACCTTCCACCCATTCAGAATCAGTGCATGAGAAGAGGGATATTTTAAAAATATCAGAAGCATTAACAGCCACCAGTTAGTGAAGTCATACACAGTTGCTGTATCCTCACAGTCAATAATAAACATGTCAAACCCACACCTGAGATACACTCGGTTTAGGTTTGTTAGCTATATCTTTCCAATTTTATATATAACTTAGTGTCCTTTCTTTCGATTTTTTTTTTTAATTACTTTTGTTTTTGCTCTTTATACTTATTCTAGTACATGAACCAGACATGGACAGACTCACAGAATGGAGAAGGCTTTCTAGAAAATATTTTTTTAGCACAAGAGCTATTATTTTATGTCTTTTGACGTGTGTTTTATATTCATTTGTTGAGTTTGAAATGAATTCATTGTTTTAATGGCCTGCTGAAAGGCACTGCCACAACACAGGGGGGAAAAGACGCTACTGCCCATCAGTCACACAAGACAGTCCTGTCTAGTTTCTAATAGGGATAGAAATAGAGTAAATAGGGTTAGTCTAGGAGGGAGTTAGCGAAGGACGGAAGGAGGCCTGCTATAGGTACAGCTCGTAGTAATCGTCCAGCTCTTCGTGGAACAAGTCCCACTCGTCTTCCGAGTCGGTGACGTCATCGTCGGTCCCCGCAGCCAGAAGCATGAGGAGCATCTCGCTGAGCTCGAACGTCACCATCTCGTCTTCGTTGTCGAAGGAGTCGCTGTTCTCCCGCTCGTCGAAAAGATCCCAGAGTGGCGTCCGTCTGGAGTTCTGCAACACAGATTCCATTAACGGCTCAATGGTCGAATCCGTGGCACATCATGAAGTAAATTCGATATGCTTTCACGCAACAAAATTTTCAATTTGGCAACGACGCTTACCCGGTTTCTTCCGTTGGAGCCGGTCTGTCTCCTCTGGGGTTGAGGCTCTTCCAGACGCCCATCGGGAAAGGCATGCTTGTAAAAGCAGTTGGCTCCAAACGGACAGGTCCCACGGCCTTCATCAAAATATCGGCATGGTTTACCCCTGGGTATGAAGGTAGACAAAAATGATTAGCTAAACAAAATGAATTTACTTACTGAAATATGTAGTAGAAAGGCCATAAAAGATTTACATTAATTAAAAAAACAGTTTTATGCATATTTTGGACTATGGGGTGCAATTATTTTGATTGTTAAATGCCTGCACTCTAAACTACCGGCGCTACCTGTTATTTTTACCGCAACAACTCGGAATATAAAATACAGATACAATGCAACACCCGGTTTTTGGTTGTAATTTTCCGTTGAAGGGCAAGATGGAAATCTTAACTGCTTTCTTAACGATAAGAAGAGGAGGAAATAATGGGAAGATGCCTGTGGAACTTCCTAATAACCTGCGTTTTTGTTCTCTCCACTCTAGCCATGATGCCTTAGAGGCTTTTTGTAGACCACAGCTTCTGAAAGAGCTTACAAATGGCAGAGACAAGAAACCCTAGATGCACAGCATCAATGGTACGCATTTGGGTTAGGGCCTACACTTATATCCATTGACCACCAGAAGTGGTCTACTAAAAGCCTCAAAGACATCAGGGCTGAAGTGAACAAAGAACAAAGACGCAGGTCTTTAGGAAGTTTTATTCATCCACAGGCATCTTCACATTCTTTTCTCCACTTCTTATTGCTTCTCTTGTTCCCCTTCAACTGAAAGCTACAATCAAAAACTACACAATGTGGCATTGTATCGGTCTTTTATTTTCAGAGTTGTGGTAAAAACGGCAACAGGTAGCACCAGTATCTTACTGAGTGCAACCATTTGAATACATTGAAATACTGGCGCCCCCATAGTCATGTGGATTTTTAAACAATGTAAATTTTTCATGGGTTTTCTACTACATATTTCAGTAAGAGATATTAGTTATGCTATATTAAACCATACTTAAGTCTTGATACCCAGGGTTCCTTTTGATGTTACCCTCCTCCAAAGGACTACAAAATCAGCCATTTAACATCAACAAAGCAAGACGGAATTGGTTCTCACATTTATCATGACCAAACGGTAAATTTGATTTAAAAACTACAGTGGAGGGAAAGAATAACTTCTTAAATTTCATGAAAACTTTTATGGTGCATATCTGCACATTGCCTTTTCTCTTTCCAGTGACCAGCTGTTGGATTCTCACATCAGTCTTTTAGTTATCGCGTTGTCCTATGTGATGTTTATGAGATTTTTGTAAAATCAGCAATGACGCCCTGCAGAGATCATTTTATTTTAAAGCAATTCCGTTGAGGCCCGTAGCTCTTCGGGTAAAGAGGAAGAAAAACAGCACATTCTTTTGAAAACTAGTCCTTTTTCTGTGTTGTTATGGATGAACCCACCGTAGGAACACAAGTCATTTTTCTCTTTACTTTCATTATACAGACTAGAGTAGCCAGAATACTCTTCAGAAAGTCACCTTTGGTGTTCCATGGCAAACGACATTAGGGTGAGTAAAGGACAGGATTTAATTATTACTTATTTATTAACTAATTATTACTATTTAAATATTAATTTAATCAGTAAACTTCAAATATGTACCCCATGCCATCCTTGTACTTCTGAATGAGTTGTTGCTTCTCCTCCTTGTCCTCCACCCAGTATTCGCTTGGTATGACAAAGTTCGATGTGATTCGACACTCTGGGCAGGATCTAATTGGGAACACATTAATTTATCATTAAAACTATGTGTTTTCCTTTTACACCAGCACTTTAAAAGAAGAAGAGGTGGACAACTACAATTAGCAATAATAGTCCTAGGCTAACGATCATAATATTTAAAATGACTAAAGATCAACTCCCCAGAATCCCATCCAACTTAATACACGTTTAATTATCTTAAAGACGGTCTTACTTTATGATCTTGCTCTCGAACTGCTTGGCGCTCCGCCATTTCCTGATGCACTTGAGGCAGTAGCAGTGGCTGCAGTTGGAGAGGATGCCGAAACGGCGTTCGCTGGGGTTGGTTTTCTCGAACACCACCTCCATGCACACGCCACACATCATGTCTTTACTACGCTGGATGGCAAACGAGATTTCCATGTCCTTCTCGTGTGCTTCGATGCAGGCCTGTAATTAATAGACAATAGGAGTTATGCTAAAATGTTCCAAAAATAAAGTCTGAGTACAGGATTTCAATCCGGTACTCACCCTGATGTGTTGCGAGCGCTGAGAGGTGTCGGAAGGGTGGAGGACCTGTAGGCCGCACATGTCGCAAACGTCACCGTGGAGGTAGGCGCAGTTGAGGCCGTAGCGACATTCGCCAACGGCGGCATACGGGCAAAGCTGTTTCTTCATTTCTTTGTTAGCTAGTTCTTTCTCGTACTCTTCTTCGATGAGAGGTCCAGGCCCCTCCAACGGCACTGGGTCAGCTGCAGGGAGAACCAAAAAACGAAAACTTTCAGACTTTTAGATTTTCAAATACGGTTTATTGACGTAGCTGGTGGTTTCGTAATATGGTCTACCACAGTAAGCGCTGGAAGAACAGCACCTGCTTTCCTGAATGTAGGAGTTTTGGCCGCCACCCAAAGACTAGGAAAGAAACAGCACTGTTCCTTCAGCTCTTTGCTGATGAAGTCACCCTTTAAGATAAATGTAAGTGGGTCTGGGCCAGCAACACAGAACAAGAGAGCACACTCGTAGAGCACAGCCTGAGCTCTGCTGCGTGTGCAGGGTCAGTCCAAGTTTAGTGAGGGGGATGATTATTTATGCTCCATTATAAAATGGCTAGTTCTGATTGCATGCGCTGCATCTGAAGTAGTCATAAAATGGCGATAAATGCACACCTGCGGCCAAACATTTTATAAGAATGTGCCGAGTTGCTACGTTGCTTGGCAACTGTAAAAAGCCTACAGTTAATAGGCTACATTATAACATTTATATGACTAGTATAATATTTATTTATATTTTGAATTATTCATAGATTTTAGGTTTTAATAATTTTATGTGCCTTTGACTCTTTTTATTGAATTATTAGTTTTTTTTTTTTTTTTTTACATATTTGTATTTATTACAATATATTTACTTGTATTTTATTATTATTATTTATTGGTATTTTAACGCCATATCAGCACTAATGGCTATTTGCATGGCAAAATCAGCAGTTTAAAATAACACTTCTTTATACAAAACATACATAATGTTCACATTTCATAATTAAAATATTTAAATACAAAAACCATCATTACACAATATTTAAATATTAACAATAGTAACAATGATAAAAGTAATATAGAATTTTTCAACCCAATTTGAGACAAAAATTGTAAAATCTTTCCAGAAGAAACATTTTTAAAAAATGTCCATTAATACATTTTCTGAATAAAAACATTGTCTAATATCATTTAAAAATGGGCATTCTATTAAAATATGTTTTACAGACAAATAATTCTTACATAAGTCACAAACTGGTTTCTCTTCCCCTTTCAGTAAATAAGAATGAGTCAAGCTTGAGAACCAATTCGACATCTCGTATACACAACTTGGTCATGTCTATTTTCAAAATAGTAATTCATACTTTGATTTACTACTGGGTTCACCTCATAAAGTTTATTAAATATACACTCATTCCATTCTATTTGCCATTTACTGTACATATACAGGTCCTTCTCAAAAAATTAGCATATTGTGATAAAGTTCATTATTTTCTGTAATGTACTGATAAACATTAGACTTTCATATATTTTAGATTCATTACACACAACTCGAAGTAGTTCAAGCCTTTTATTGTTTTAATATTGATGATTTTGGCATACAGCTCATGAAAACCCAAAATTCCTATCTCAAAAAATTAGCATATTTCATCCGACCAATAAAAGAAAAGTGTTTTTAATACAAAAAAAAGTCAACCTTCAAATAATCATGTTCAGTTATGCACTCAATACTTGGTCGGGAATCCTTTTGCAGAAATGACTGCTTCAATGCGGCATGGCATGGAGGCAATCAGCCTGTGGCACTGCTGAGGTGTTATGGAGGCCCAGGATGCTTCGATAGCGGCCTTAAGCTCATCCAGAGTGTTGGGTCTTGCGTCTCTCAACTTTCTCTTCACAATATCCCACAGATTCTCTATGGGGTTCAGGTCAGGAGAGTTGGCAGGCCAATTGAGCACAGTAATACCATGGTCAGTAAACCATTTACCAGTGGTTTTGGCACTGTGAGCAGGTGCCAGGTCGTGCTGAAAAATGAAATCTTCATCTCCATAAAGCTTTTCAGCAGATGGAAGCATGAAGTGCTCCAAAATCTCCTGATAGCTAGCTGCATTGACCCTGCCCTTGATAAAACACAGTGGACCAACACCAGCAGCTGACATGGCACCCCAGACCATCACTGACTGTGGGTACTTGACACTGGACTTCAGGCATTTTGGCATTTCCCTCTCCCCAGTCTTCCTCCAGACTCTGGCACCTTGATTTCCGAATGACATGCAAAATTTGCTTTCATCCGAAAAAAGTACTTTGGACCACTGAGCAACAGTCCAGTGCTGCTTCTCTGTAGCCCAGGTCAGGCGCTTCTGCCGCTGTTTCTGGTTCAAAAGTGGCTTGACCTGGGGAATGCGGCACCTGTAGCCCATTTCCTGCACACGCCTGTACACGGTGGCTCTGGATGTTTCTACTCCAGACTCAGTCCACTGCTTCCGCAGGTCCCCCAAGGTCTGGAATCGGTCCTTCTCCACAATCTTCCTCAGGGTCCGGTCACCTCTTCTCGTTGTGCAGCGTTTTCTGCCACACTTTTTCCTTCCCACAGACCTCTTGCTTGAGGGTGTCAATGATGGCCTTCTGGACAGCAGTCAGGTCGGCAGTCTTACCCATGATTGCGGTTTTGAGTAATGAACCAGGCTGGGAGTTTTTAAAAGCCTCAGGAATCTTTTGCAGGTGTTTAGAGTTAATTAGTTGATTCAGATGATTAGGTTAATAGCTCGTTTAGAGAACCTTTTCATGATATGCTAATTTTTTGAGATAGGAATTTTGGGTTTTCATGAGCTGTATGCCAAAATCATCAATATTAAAACAATAAAAGGCTTGAACTACTTCGAGTTGTGTGTAATGAATCTAAAATATATGAAAGTCTAATGTTTATCAGTACATTACAGAAAATAATGAACTTTATCACAATATGCTAATTTTTTGAGAAGGACCTGTACATAGTCACTTGTATTTTATTTACATGATTGTATCTATTTTTATTACCGTTTTAGCAACTGTAGTTCTTGTACTTAAACACTTAAAACAGTTAGTTGCCAAGGCAAAATGTCTAATTAGCCATCTAATTTGGGTGATTTCAGTTTTTAATGAACAATAACACTGCTACACAGAAGTACTCTGTTTATAAATGCAGTTACTTATTGAAAAGTGGCATTTTTTTATTATGTTGCAGTAATTGTACCACATTTTTAGGTTTAGCAAATTTACCATGGCTAAGATGGCTTCATGTTGTCTGTCGGCACAACATTCCTTGGCGTTCCTCCCAAGGTCATGGGTTCAATACCCAGGGAATGCACATGCTGATAAAATGTTAAGCTTAAATGTAACAAAGCACTTGCCAAATGCATAAGTGTTACTGCAAAATCAATTGGTAACACTTTACAGTAAGATTTAATTTGTTAGTTAATGTGTTAACAATACTTTAACATCATTTATTAAAGGATTAGTTCACATCCAGAATAAACGTTTCCTGATAATTTACTTAGCCCTATGTCATCCAAGATGTTCACGTCTTTCTTTCTTCAGTCGCAAAGAAATTACGTTTTTGGAGGAAAACATTCCAGGATTTTTCTCCATATAATGGACTTTAATGGGGACCAGCGGTTTGAAGGTCCAAATTGCAGTTTCAATGCAGCTTCAAAGGGCACAACATGATCCCAGCCTAGGAATAATGGTCTTATCTAGTGAAATGATCAGTTTCTAAAAAAAAAAAAAGATGCTTGTCTTGTACTAGGTCACACGATTTAGGCGGAAGTACTGAACCAGTGTTTACAAAGCGAACATGCAAAGAAAAGTCAAACACCCTTTACACAAAAAAGGTAAAACAACAATGTCAGACAATTTTGAAGAAATCTAAATGAGATGGAGGTTTTCACCTTACCCTACATTTTTGAACCAAAGTACAAAGACGAAAAACTAATCACAAGCATTTGTGGTTAAAAAGTATATAATTTGTTAATTAATGAAATGACTGATTATTTCGCTAGACAAGACCCTTATTCGTTTCCTTTTGCATTATTGACACGCTACCTTCCTATTTGATACTGTAAAGCTGCTTTGACACAATCTGTATTGTAAAAAACGCTATATAAATATAGGTGACTTGACTTGATTCGTCGACTGGAATCGTGTAGAGCTCTTTGAAGCTGCACTGAAACTGTAATTTGAACCTTCAACCCTCTGATCCCCTTTAAAGTCCACTATATGAAGAAAAATCCTGGAAGGTTTTCCTCAAAAACCTTAATTTCTTTGTGACTGAAGAAAGAAAGACATGAACATCTTGGATGACATGGGGTAGAGTAAATAATCAGGAAATTTGTATTCTTTTACTCAAATTGAACCTTGTTGTGTTACCAATTATTAATTTAAAAAAGACGTACTGAAGAGTTACATTTAGTTCAAGCCTACTTCTTTGCTTGTCAAAGAATCAGAGTAATCGAATCCAGATATATTTGGCTTATTTATTTTCCAGGAAGTGGAAGTTCCTTGTAAACAGCAATGAAGAAGCGTGCCACAGAAACAGTAACAGCATTATTATGACAAACCAAAGCATTGGTCAAACCAATAGATGTAAAATAAAAGCCTAATTGTAAGAGCCTTCATATTGCACACCGAATGCTTGGCTTATCTGCTGGCACTGTAATTTCACAGATTGCCTTGGCAGTGACAGCTGAACATGTTTCCCTGCTACACTCACCCCTCCCACAGTAGGGCTGCCCTGGCACGAACTCGGCAGCATTGACCCAGTCCACTGCCCCCAAGCCTTGGGGCTTCTCCTGGGCGTCGGTCGTGCCACCTGGCCCATCAGACACGGGATCAGGAGTGCCAGCAAGGGGAGCAGCGGTCAGCGGCACCGACGGCTTAGAACTAGGGACTTCGTCTTGCTTGGTAGGTTTGGTATGTTCATACCTGGGGCACAATGCAAATGTAATGAAAATACAATAAAATGTGGACTGATACACTAGGTGAGCCATGCAATGAAAATGCACCCCTCGGCCTATATAGTTTATCTCTGAAATGATAGCTTAATGAAAAACTTGTTTTCTGTGGCTTGTAAAAGTTATGAAACGTAATTACATTTAAGTATAAATACCTAGAAATAACAAATTTAAGTGAGTGTTGGCTGTTATTAAAACAGTGTGCTCCTAAAAAACTATTTCAGACAGGATTTAGCACGTTGTAATCATTAAGTTGTTTTTTTCTGTCTTAGGTGTCGGAGTGTTTCCCACTGGTGATATTTTTTTTCCTCAAGCTGATACTGTGACAAACCTGAAGAGAGTGTGTGGTTACCATGGTGAGTACATGTCTTGTTCACACTCATAATGCAGCAGTTAGCCTCTTTTAGAAGTGATTCATTTAAATACGTAACATTTCCTGAGTGGGTTTTACAGTGCAAACTGTCTAGTCTTCAGCATGCTAATGAAAACACAATGGCTAGACATTTCAAGGATAAAAACAAAGGAAGAAAAAAAGGTAAACTAGTTGACCTTAGTAGTGTACACGAACAAGTTTTAAATGTAGTGTTGGGTTGCTTGCATTACAGGGAATGTTTTAGACAACATATTGTTAGTAAGGAACAGCATGCAATGATTGTGTAATAATAGCCAATCCATTTGAATTCTTCAAAATGATAATGACAAGTCTTAAGTAGCACAGGTGTATTTTTATATTTTGTACATTTCCTATCACAAAACTTAATTTTGATTAGTTATATGCATTGCTAAGAACTTCTTTTGGACAACTTCAAAGGCGATTTTCTCAATATATATATATATTTTTTTGCGCCATCAGATTCCAGACTTTCAACTAGTTGTATCCTATCCGAACACACCATACAATAATGGAAAGCTTATTTATTTAATTTCAAAATTGATCCTTATGATGGGTTTTGTCACAAATTAGTAAAGAATAT
Organism: Cirrhinus molitorella; assembly: GCA_033026305.1. Taxonomy (NCBI): domain Eukaryota; kingdom Metazoa; phylum Chordata; class Actinopteri; order Cypriniformes; family Cyprinidae; genus Cirrhinus; species Cirrhinus molitorella. The sequence continues at coordinate 28,038,332 of CM065128.1, forward strand.
TTACACACACACACACACTTTTTAAATATATACAGAGTAATATAAATTGTTGTATAGTAATATAAACACGTAAATGATGTGAATTTATTTTGTACTTACTTATTGCTATTTTTTATGGATTTTATTCGAACCAACCTACATTCAACTTGTGTTTTATCAGTGTTTGTGTTCCCTCGAAATCAAACCCATGGCCTTGCCATTTATATCTGTCTGTGCTTTAATTTGAGCTGCAGAAACAAAAGCCAACTGAGTAAGAAGAATTGAGAAATAATCAAATGAAAATAATTAGAAAACATTTAGTGCTGTTAAATCGATTAAATCACGCTTAATCGCATCCAGAATAAAATTTTGTGTTTAAATATGTGGCCCTGGACCAAAACCAGTCATAAAGGTATGTATACAAAGGTAAATGTATACATCATCTGAAACTAAATAAATAAGCCATATTGATATATGATTTGTTAGCCAATATTTGGCCGAGATTATTTGAACTATTTGAAAATCTGAGGGTGCAAAAAAGAAATCTAAATATTGAGAAAATTACTTTTAAATTTGTCCTAATGAAGTACTCATCAATGCATATTACTAATAAAAAATTAGGTTGATATATTTATGGTAGAAAATTTACTAAATATCCTTATGCAACATGATATCCTAATGATTTTTGGCATACAAGAAAAAAATAAAATAAATCAATAATTTTGACCCATACAATGTATTGTTGACAACTGCTACAAATATACTCATGCTACTACAACTGGTTTTGTGGTCCAGGATCACATATGTGTGTGTACTGTGTTTATTTATATGTATATATAAAAACACACACACACACACACACACACACACACACACACACACACACACACACACACATATATATGTATATATATATTTTTTAATTATATTTACACCTGAATACAATTTAAATTATAAATAAATATAAATATTTTAGATATAAATCTAAAATATTTTTTCTTAATATATACACATGCATGTGTGTGTATTTATAGATACACAATAAATATGCACAATACACAGATATATAGCATGCAAACATTTGGATGCGATTAATCGTTTGACAGCATATATACACATATATACGCACACACAGTAAATGCACATTATATGTAAACAAGCTTTTATTTTGGATGCGATTAGTCACGATTAATTGATCTGACAGTACTAAAAACAATATATTTAAAAAAAATATATCTCTATTTAAAGTTTAATTAAGAATAACAATACAGTTCCTAAATGAAATGTTATAGTAAACCACATTCCAAAAATAAAAACAACAACAACAACAACAAAAATCATACAAAATATGTCATACACTCATAGCATACTATTATTTACCACAACAACCCTGACAACATTTTCATAACATACAGTTTAGCATCTGACCTTTATATTTCTCATTATTCCCCGTCAAAACACGCTTCAGTGCTTTCCTTAAGCATCCAGAGACCCCTCCATCCTTAAACCTCTCGGGTCGCTCAGCCCTATTCTAGCCCATTGCGTGTTTGCGCGTGTGTCGTTCTATACGTGGGGGTGGGGGTCGCATAAATAAATGACACAGCGGTGAAAGCACAAGTGGCTACTGCAGAATGGCGGAATGAACCGAATGAACCTGACGGCGGTAGCAACAGCAGCAGAAGGAGACAGAGAGTGAGTGAGAGAGAGAGAGAGATGCATGTTAACACACAGGGGTTATGTAATTGCCATGCAGGCTGCAGTGTGCTCTATTTGGCCCCCAGATTGGTGGGGGGTATACATAGAAGGAGACAGCAAGAGACAGACACAAAGCAGCAAAGGAGAATCCATCCATAATGAAGCATACTGAGGCATACATTGAGGCCCTTTCCACGCACACTTAATGAAAGCTTGCCCCCCCTGTTTCTGCCAAAAAAAAAAAAAAACACTGGAACAATAATGCGGTAAACCCCATATGGGGACAAAAGCATGACTGCACCTCCCCATGCATCTCAAAGCTGACAATACAACTCTGTCAGACATCAATCTAGCCTCCAGACATCATTTACGCTCAAGACGCTGAATCCACAGGCAACACTGGAGTAAGAGGGAGCTCTCGGTCAGATGTAATGCTGTCATAGAACAGCCTCGGCAAACAAAGACATTCCCATACTGCCGAGCTGGGGGCAGCAGTTACTATGGGGATACACTTGACCACAGACAGATATGAGACAAACATTGTCTGCACTGTCTGGCTCGCAGGCTAATTTTTACACTGCTTTTAGCACCAATGCACTTGACTGCAATGGGCAAAGGTGGTCTGTTTGTAGGCCAAAGGCATATAAACGACAATAAGCATGTTGTGTTGCATTAGTTTGGGCATTTATACATCTACAGACAGCCAACGTTAATGTAACATATGTGCATGTTTGTGTAAAATGCAAACAAAACTCTACCTGTAATAGCTACTGAGACATCGCTTAAAGTGACAGGCAAAAACTAAAATTCCTGTCGCTCCAAACCTGTATGACCTCATTTTTTAATATTTAAGCAAAAATTTGTTTTTTGTTTTTTTCCATACAATGACAGTGTTGTTTATGGACAAAAAAAAAACACTCGCACAGCTTTAAGAATAAATAAATGACAACTGAATATACATTGTGGGGGAACTATCCCTTTAAGAAAGCGCCAAACTCAACAACTTGTTTACACAAAATTCTGCGTCTCGGATATCAAGGGTACGTAATGAAGCAACACACAACACTTCTCAGAAGCCTTGCTTACCGCTACTAGATTTAAACACTCACGTGTTACGGCCCCAAAGACGGAAATACAGATTATGTTACCTTTGATGTTATGTAATCTCTGCACAGATCTAGTCGGTTGTTTTGAAGCACATTTTGAGTTTAAAGTCCTATGTTTTATCACTATATGTCTTACCTGCAACGGTCCCCAAAAGCACAGCATCCCTTTTGAAAGAACTTGCAGACCATGGTTGGCTTGCAGCTGCTGAGGTCGTGTAAATATCGACAGTTGTCGCCCTCTTTGCAAAGCCCGTGCATGAAATACCTACAGATGAAAATATTTTTTGAGCTTCATATGACAACACTCAAACTGTATAGGATTTTACACAGGTATCCTAAAATAAAATGAATAATATCCATGTCATACTAATAAGCATCAGACTGTGATTCACAATAGACTGCCCACATCAGTTACTGTATAAACAGCTTGACCCAAATAACCCTTCATATGTGCATGTTATATATGACAACAGTGCTAATGTAAACATTACATTTTACTCGGGCTTGAAATCTCAAAAACACATACTTGCCTTTTATAATATTATTTTGTACAGTCATGACTAGACTAGGATAAAGCTTGCTAAATGAAATCATATACATAAATCATCAAGGCTGACACTGACACATTGGCTTCTGCCCAAACTGGTAAACTCAAGGTTTTTTCTTAATGGCTTCCTTGAATACTCTTTGCTGTCAAACTCACTGCCATATGTGGTGGATGCAGTGCCGTGTTGTTTTACGCAAACACGGATGTTGCAGAGATAAACACACACAGAGGAAGAAAGGACCGCAAATAGCAGCGCCTGTCGGACTGATCGCTGATCGGTGCGCTACAACAACAAACACACACACTCATCCAGTTCAGCACAAAGACAGCGGCGCTATCCGATGCCTCGCCATCGACGCACGGACAGGCGGTTGCGTTTTATATTTGTGAGCGATTCATATTGCGACAACCGCGTTCCTCGACTGATTTTCACTAACCTGCAGGTTACGTGCTTCGTCCAGCCTCCGATAACTGCTGGAGCCGCTGTTGACGCTGCCGCTGCCTCCGCCATTGCTGTTTATGTTGAAGTCCCAGCACCCGGATCTTCCGGAAAGCGGCTGTTCTGCGCTCGGCCATTTTCGGAAAACCGAAGGCGCCGTACTTGATCGCGCGTTTTCGGAAAACAAAAACCGCATCGTAATCGGGTGTTTTCGGAAAACCGAAGACCTAACACGAGTCAGGTGACTTATTAAAACATTCTAACGAGTTGTTCATAAAGGTAGGGGAACAACACCTTCTCAAATGCTTAGCTTAGAATGTTTGCAAATGTTATTTTTTTTAGAGTCCAAATTAGTGCTGAACAGTAAGATTTGTAATATTTTTAAAGAAGAAGAACCAAGCCTGCATTTTTTTTGATCCAAAGTACAGAAAAACAGTAAAAATTGTAAATATTTTTTTTACTATTTAAAATAACTGTTTTCTATTTGAATATATTTTAAAAAAGCAATTTATTTGTGTGATCAAATCTAAATTTTCAGCATCATTACTCGATTACATGATCCTTCAGAAATTATTCTAATATGCTGATTTGATGTTCAAGAACCTATTTTTGTTATTAATATTAGTATTATTATTAACATTATAAAAAAAAATGATTCTTTTCAGCATTTATCCGAAATAAAAAGCTTTTGTAACTTTATACACTATACCATTTAAAAGCTTGAAGTCAGTATATATTTTTAGGAAAGAAATTATAGAAATGAATACTTTTAATTAGCAAGGATGCTTTATATTAATCAAAAGTGATGATAAAGACATTTACAATGTTACAAAAGATTTCTATAAAAGCTGTTCTTCTGAACTTTCTATTTATCAAAGAAACCTAAAAAAAATCAACTCAGCTGTTTTCAACTAATAATAATACATACTAATAATACATGTTTTTTGAGCAGCAATAATAATAATAATACATGTTTTTTTGAGCAGCAAATTAGAATATAAAGGATCATGTGACTGGAGTAATGCTGAAAACTCAGCTTTGAAAGCACATGAATAAATGATCTTTTTAAAATATATATTTAAATAGACAAAATATTTCAAATGTTTACTGTTTTTTGCTGTACTTTGGATCAAATAAATGCAGGCTCGGTAAGCACAAGAGAATTCTTTAAAAAAAATCTTGTGTGTATAAGAAATAAAAATCATAACATGTAGGGTGATCATCACATTATCAAATATTATAGCATTTGATCTGCATTCTTTAACATGAAGTGTAATTTCCAAGCTACTTGCTTTAAGCGATGTCATATATTACTTAGGTAACCATGGACTGATTTTCAATTTCTCTGGAAAGTTGACGAAATTAGATATTGCCTATCCTTGTTTTCTGTGAATCAACCAATCTTTTCTGTCACGGTTCCTGCATAAAACTTTATGGAGAGTTTACACGTAAATGCCAAAACACACTGTTAGTTGCCAAATATTACACACTTCAAACACAGCAAAGAGAAAGGGGAGAAAAAGCAAACAGATAATGTAATGTTTGCTGGGAATTTTGAAAAGCACACTTTTCTCAAATCAAATAGAAAAATACAGTCATTTGTTTGGAATTGCTTTAAAGAAGTCCCTTTAGAACACAGATGTAGACTCTAAAAAACAACCCAATATTTAATGGGTTGATTTAAAACTCAACAGTATACAGCACAGTAACGATTTTATAGATCAAATAGTAGAAAAACTACCCAAACACTGAAAAAATAATCCAAAAGGTTCAACCCAGTTTTTGTGTAAAAAAATAATTATTAGGATTATTTAGAGTGTAATAATCTAAAGGTGGTGATTATGCTTTGTAAGCAGCTTCTTGAGAGGAAAAGATACCTGAGCACCAAAACATAATTTATTCTGAAGAAATGTTTTAAAATATGTTTAAAAATATTTAACTTCAATATGAATCATTTAATTGCATAATATAACAAAGGTGCATGATCGCATGTCAGTTGTAAACAGCTTTTTTTGTAAGACAGTGGTAAGGAAAGTCCCTCCACCGTTCCCTTTTACACATGACCATAGCAATGTCACCACAACAAAAGGCTGGTTATTTCTGTCTCCTGAAACTATTATCATTGTGACTGTTGTTAATTTTTTTCAATGTCATTATTAAACAAATCCCTGACATACCTTGTTTTTTTATTTTATATTATTATTATTATTATTATGTATTTACACTTAATTAGTGCATTAACTTTTTCATCGAAATCCAAGCAGATTTAATGCTCTCTCTCTCTCTCTCTCTCTCTCTCCCTCTCTACTCAGATCCAGTATATAAGTACAGTAGACAGCACTGATAGAAGGTATTGCAACTTGAGCCTTAACATGAGTGAGTAAATATGCAAATGTGCAGTCAAAAGGTAAGTCATATTAAGGTGTGACCTTTCAGTAATGAAGCTAAACTAAGATGTGTGGTTGATACATTTACTATAAATTACGTTAGAAGTATTGCTCATTTTGCCCATTTAAGGTTTTATCTCTGGGCATTTAGAGAAGTTGAGTATTGTGCAGTTAGGGAAGTTCAAGTACTCTGGAAATTACCATTGTGCAATTTTAATTTTTTTTTTTATATGGTTGATACCATGTGCAGGTGTGTCTTTATAAGGGTGCATAATCACAGCAGAGCTCAGACTGTAATTATTGAACAACAAATTTCATGTTTCATATCTAAGGTAAATAAACATTTTCTGTTTGTTTGTTTGTTTGTTTAATTTCACTTTTTGCGTCAAAGCGAGTGTATAGCTGTCATTAAATGTTTTTATGATGTTACAGTTGAGGTCAAAAGTTTACATCCCCCTTTCAGAATCTGCATGTTAATTATTTTACCAAAACAAGAGGGATCATACAAAATGCATGTTATTGAAGATGTTTACATATAGTCCACAAGAGAAAATAATAGTTGAACTTATAAAAATGACCCTGTTCAAAAGTTTAAATTCACTTGATTTTTAGTACTGTGTTGCTACCTGAATGATCCACAGCTGTGTTTTGTTGTTTGGTGACAGTTGGTCATGATTCAGGTTGCAGGTTCCAGCATTTTTGTGTATTTGATCCCTTTCCAACAATGACTTTATGATTTTGAGATCCGTCTTTTCACTCTGTGGACAATTACCAGGCACATATGCAACTATTACAGAAGGTTCAAACGCTCACTGATGCTCCAGAAGGAAAAAACATGCATTAAGAGATGGGGGGGGTGAAAACTTTTGAACTGAATGGAGATTTATATATATATATATTGTTGTTGTTGTTGTTGTTGTTGTTGTTTTTTTGCCTAAAAATCATATTTTTAAATTTAGTACTGCCCTTCAGAGGCTACAGAAGATACTTAGATGTTTCCCAGAAGTATTTTAGCATTGCCCTGGTATTTGTGCATTAGTTATTCAGTTGCACATTTACCAAAACAAATATATGCATATATAATTAATTCATGATTTAACACATATAAACCTTTTTTTATCTTCAGAGGATGTCGTCCACCATCTGGCCTGTGCTTAGCTCATGTCTCTTTCTGATTTCGTTCAAAGCACGTGGTGAAGAAGTTGGATATTGTTCCACTTTGGAGCACACAAAAGATCTTTCCAATAATAATCTAACAAGAATACCATCATATTTATCAGACAGCATAGAGTACCTAGATGTGTCCCACAACAACATCTCCAGCATTGTTCACACTGACCTGTCTGGTCTAACCCATCTCTGCTTCCTCAAAATCACACACTGTGGACTTCAATACATCTCCCCTGATGCTTTCAGCAGCAACTCTGAAATGAAAGTACTGAACATCTCCTACAACCATCTAAGCGTCATTCCTAATTTGCATTTGCCCCAGCTGAGGATACTAGACCTTTCCAGGAATGTATATCGTAGCTATGCGCTTCCAGAGTCGTTTGGTAAATTAAGTTACCTTTCCATCCTTGCGATTGGTAGTAAAGACGCTAGTTTTGTTAACGTCAATGATTTCGTTTCTCTTCGAAACATCAGTTTGAAAAAGCTCACATTTGGAGATGGAACAGAATTACAAAACTATGAAAATGGCTCTTTTTCGCAATTCAGATCGTTACAGGAAGTAGTTCTAAAAGTAAGTTTTTGCCAACGATTCGACATTTTCACTGACATGATTATGGATTTTGACCAAACCCAAACCAAAAAAATTCAGCTCGTCAAGTTATTTCCCGACCAATGCACCATCAAGACGGATCCTTTCATGGCTTTTAAAGATTTGCGTGTCCTCAGCAACTTAAGCATCGTAGACACCTGGCTCAACAGCTCTGTGATGGTGAAACTTTTCAGGAACGTTTGGAAATCATCTTTTGAGGAAACCATGTTTTTAAACATCACTTACAATGAAGACACTCCTGAGGGCTTCCGGCTACCAAAGCAGAATCACACCACCAATCTACGAGCTTTCGTGCTTGATGGTGTACACCACCATCAGTACCACTACCCTACGTTTAACGTGAGTATGGAGCTAGTCAACAAACTAACCTACCTGAAGTTCTCCGGTACTGGAATGAATATTCTCCCATGCAATCTAATTTCAGCCATAAAGTCGCTACAATTTTTGGACCTGTCTAACAACCTCCTGGATGAAGGTGGCTTGTGGTGGTTTGGTTGCTCATCACATAAAGTGTTTCCAGCCTTGAGGAAGCTGTCGCTAAGCCATAACCGTTTCAACGACCTGGCTGAGATTGCCAAAAAAGTCAATGATATGAAGTTCCTAAAGTCTCTTGACTTGAGTTTCAACTCTGTTACCATTGGCAAACCATGTTTTTGGCCGCCCCACCTGATTGAGTTGAGCCTCAGCCACAATAATCTAGGAAACAACGTATTTCGCTATCTATCTCCGTACTTTGAGAAGATAGATCTGTCGAAGACAGGCATAAGTGTTATTCCTTTGAATACAATCTCATTGTTTCCCAGACTAAAGTACCTCTATCTGAGTTTTAACAGCATACAGGTCATCCCGCCGAATCTTCAGGCTCCTAAATTAGTAAGTCTGCACATTGACCAGAACGCAATTACTTTCATCAACCAGAAAACAATGGAAGGTTTTCCCAAGCTGAGCACTTTGAAAGCTGGCCACAATCCGTTCAGCTGTGATTGCGATTCCTTTTGGTTCATGACTGCGTTTAATAAATCAGTTCTCTCAGATTGGCCTCAGGATTACACTTGCAGCACCCCGCCGTCGTTTTCCGGTCATCGTTTGGAGACGTATGAGCGCAGATGGCTGCCTTGTCAACCTGGCTTACAGGCTGCTGTGGTTTTATGTGTTTTATTTATGGTAGGGACTGCTTTGGCCATCACTGTTTATGCTTGTGATGGTGTTTGGTACACCAAAATGCTTTGGGTTTGGATACGAATGAAAAGGAGAGGCTACAAGAGGGCCGATCGACTGCTAAATGCCACCTTCCGCTACCACGCCTTCATTTCCTACAGCCAACATGACTCAACCTGGGTGGGATCTCAGCTGGTACCTGAATTAGAAAGGTCAGGCCTGTCTCTTTGCGTCCATGAGAGGGATTTTGAACCTGGGAAGTGGATTGTGGACAATATAATCCATTGTGTGGAGGACAGCTACAAGAGCCTCTTCATCCTGTCCAAACACTTTGTGCAAAGCGAGTGGTGCAACTATGAGCTGTTCTTCGCCCAGCACAGGGCGATCAGTGTGAACGACGACTCTCTGGTGTTTGTTCTGTTGGAGCCTATACCAACAGACTCTCTGCCTAAAAAGTTTCTGAAGTTAAGAACGCTGCTGAGGCGGAAAACGTACCTGGAGTGGCCAGCAGATGAACGCAAGCAGCGAGTATTCTGGTGTAATCTTAAAGCTATTCTGCAGACTTTAGACCAGAGCAGGATTTTAAAGGACGTGGCCACAGACATTGCTGAAATGTGTCATCTGGTGCATGTTTAAGAATGAAATTGTTTATTATTCAAAAATATTGTAATACTGTAAATAAAAATGCTATTTTTAGAAGAAGCTTAAGTTTTTGGCTTGTATGAACCTGCAGTATTCTATTCATTGTTTGGATATTTTCAGTTCTGTTAAAACTATGAATATGTTCTTTGTTTAGACTCAGACAGCCCGCCCAGATAATGTGAACACGAAATGTATTCTTTCTAAAAATCTTGGCCTATGTCTCCACCTATTGTTGAACTTAAGAACTTCAGTGGTGCAAACTTGCATTTTTTAACTTGGTAAGTTCAAGTTTTCAATACTAATGCTATACTACTGTACTATTTTCTGAACATTTGTTCAGTGATGTAATAATAAAGATAATAATAATAATTAAAAAAAACTGATGTAGGGAAAACTTTTTACTCCAGTTATTATTATTATATAAAAATATTATTTGAGAAAAGAATAATAATTATAGTAAAAAAAAACTGGGTGAACTGGGTGAACTGGGGCAAGCTATCAGACTTTTTACTCCAGTTATTATTATTATTATTATTATTATTATTATTATTTAATGAAAGAATAATAATAAAAGTAAAAATAAAAATACTAAAATACAGCGAACTGAGCCAAGCTGTAAAACGTTTTACTCCAGTTATTATTATTACTAAAGAATGTTATTGTATATAAATATTATTATTTATTAATGTTATTATTTAAAGAGGTAGTAATAATAATACTGATATAGAGCAAACTGGGGCAAGAAGTCACACTTTTTACTCCAGTTATGCTTCTTCTTCTTCGATTATTATTATTAAATAAATTATTATTTAAGGAAACAATAATAATAGTAAAAATAAAAAATACTGGCAAACTGGGGCAAGCTGTCACACTTTTTACTCAAGTTATTATTATTATTATTATTGTTAAATAAATTATTATTTAAGAAAAGAATAGTAATAATAGTAACGATAATACTAATATAGGGCAAACTGGGGCAAGCTGTCACCAACAACACTATTGTTGTTGTTATTGTTATTATTATTATTAAATAAATTATTATTTAAAGAAATAATAATAATACTGTTATAGAACAAACTGGAGCAAGAAGTCACACTTTTTACTCCAGTTATAATAATTATTTAATTATTTGCATATAGTTACAGTATGTGCAGCCAATGTTTGTAAGTTTTACACAATATTAAAACATAATTCACTAAACTGTGCAATTGCAGTTAAAAAAAATAAAATGAACATTTTACAAATGTATAATATTTAAAACATAAGTAAAACTAATATAAAACATAATTCATGCAGTAACATAATACCTGCAACAGCAATATCAACCTATTTTATTTGCCAAAATGTATTGTAATTTATCAGTTTAAAGCATGTGGCATCGTACCATAACATTAAGCATTAAAACATTTACAAAATTCATGAAACGGCAAAAATGTAACAGGCAATGTACAAATAGTCTATACCAAGCCATTGCAATGCAAAGCAATACCCTTGAGCACACAGTTCGACCTTCAACATATAGTTCTCTAAACATTTACAGTACTTCTGCATATTGCTCACTACATTACCCACATACGCCCGAGCCTATCACCAACTGCGCATGCGCTGAAAAGTCACTACTTGACGCGCCCCCCTCCCTATTTCAATGTAAGATGGTGGTTAGGAGGCACTACCGCTCTACAGAGAGGCTGTAAGAAACAAGGCTTGGTGTTTTCGCATCAAATCACACAGGAGCAGAGACAACCCACCCGGGGAAATTATATTGTGAGCTGTTGTGCTAGACCTGGGCCGTTCAGATAGATTTTATTTCCTGTGAATCTGTCTGTACAGATAGACAGGGTGAGTATCCCACCAAGGCCTCTCTTGTCCACCGCCTCCACATTCAGCTGCTTTCCACTCTCACTTCACCTCTTTATAACATACCTCATCCCTCTTTCTCCCTCAAACGTCCATTTCTTGTGGCAACGCCTGTGTTTTGTGTGTGTTTCATCAGTCTGCCAGACTAACGTTAGTCGTACAGTTAGCCGAGTATTAGCCGCTAGCCGCACCGTTTGACCGGCTTTTAATAAAATACACGAATATTAGTCCTCGCTTCGCCAAACACTGACTTATTTTTTTGTCATTCAGACTCTTAGACAGTACACAGTGTATGTACACTGATTTTAGTATATATTTAGCCTGCTGAATAACTTCCATATGTGTTAGCTTAGCTGGTTTACCTAAAGGCATTAACAAGGAAACACATTGTAGTTTTTTGTAATTCGTATGTACTTTGACAGAGGGAATTTCCTTGTGTTTTTTTTTTTGTTTTTTTTTGGACTAGGAAGTTGCCGGGGTTTTTTGGTTCTGTGCGACATCATTTTAATGATATGACGTGTGCTATTTGACATTGCTCGGTTACTGAGGTTTATTTTATTATTTTTGTCCACACCCTTTTATTATTGTGTGTGGCGCCCGTTTCAATAGGCAGCCCACTGACAGGAGGTGCTTCCTACAGGTTTTCATGAACCAAATGCACCTATCATCTTTTCCGCAAGAAATAATATATAGTCAGAGTCTCTCAAAAGAGGATATTTTTGTGTTTGGTTAGTTTTTGCAACAGTATGTTCCTGTTTGCACCATTAATACTATTGTCAGCATTGGGACTTTTGAGCTTACAATTTGCATTTTGCCTTTCAGATAAAGTAAACAAACCACAAATAAAAACTCCAGACACATGTGGAACACCAAATTGGATGTAAGGTAGAATCACTTTGATCCTATGGAAAGACAGATGCAATGGAAGTGAATGGTGACTGAGTCATTTTGGGGTGAACTTTTTCCTTAAGCACTTTAGCTTTGTTGCATAACAGCTAAGATTTAATGTAACTGAAAGTTTGCTAGTTATGTTTATGCAGGCGATCCTTGTAAAGAAGTATTGTGCTTTGGGAGCGATATCAGATGGGTTTTAAGAGCACCGGTTGTCTAGGCCCGGTTCCAATGCACCGTCAGGCATTGTTTGTTCCAGAGTCCAGACACAATGTTTGAGAGACAGTTTTCTGGCAAGGGTCAACGGCGCTATATGATCCCGTTCTGAATCGACATCTGCCTTGGTGTTCAGTTCTAAAAATGCCGCTCTTTGTTTTTAGTTTGTTGGTTGAAAAAGTTAATTTGCACCTTTATGTTAAACCCTGGCGGTACAGGAAAAAGCCTTTTAATTTAGGCTTTAGTATGTTCTGGAAAGAATCAGAAGATTGGCCGTTTTGTGATTTAAGGCTGTTTAGTTGTGATGGATCACCATGCTGTTTTCTGAGATGTGTTTGAAAATGGATGTACCTTTTGTGTTATATTTTAGTGCTTTTATTCTCTCTGCCCAGAATGGGTTTTTGTGGTAAAGACACATCATTCCTTGCCAATGCATCTTCCATCTGCTCATGAAAGCAGCCCACAATTGGACACTACACTCCCACTCTGATGATTATTTCAGCTACGCTCTGCTGTGATGTCAGAATGACGCCAGCTTAGTCAACTGTCCATCTTTTTGCTAATCATGTGTATTGCATACGTTTGTCAGAGCAAAAGGCTTTTAGAGCCTTTTATTACAAATTAAACATCTTGTTTTTAAAGTCAACCTTGATGTATAATGTATAAAGTGTTGACAGTTGTTTGTAGTTGTGTGTTAGGATGTTTAAGGGAAATTAGTTTGTACTAAAGCTGCTGACTTGACTAGACTAACATGTTCACCACCCTCCAAAGCCCATTTTAAACACAAGTCTTTCTTTTCACTTGCACATAAAATTAACTCCCTGTGGGAGAAACACTTTCAAAACCATGCCAAAGTCGGTCTTTAAGGCTTCAGCTTGTGATTTTTGTCATGAATTGTTGTGATTTTGTTTCTAGATTGCATGGTGTTCCTGAGATTTGTGGTTTCAAATTTTGGCTGACTATTAAGTTTTCTGCATTATTTAGACCAAATTTTCAAAGCCCATTTTAAAAACGCAGACCTTTCATTTTATATGCAAGTCAAATCAAATGCCTACTGAAGAAACGCTTTCAAACTGGTGCCAAAGACCATATAAGTCTGCCTGCAAGACTTAATCTTGTGATTTTTGTTCAAAGTTGCCGTGTTTAGTGTTTCACAGTTGTTATTCCCATTTTGGTGTGGCCTTTAGTGTGGTTATTGATGTACTGTCATAAAATGTTCAGAAAGCCTTTGATTTTTGTTTCTAGATGGCACAATGTGTTCCTGAGATTTGCATTTGTTTTATGCCGAACGTTTTCTGAATCAGACATTGTTATTATTATTGCAGAAATGTTAATTCCATCTCTTCGTTACGTTTTTATGCTTCAAATGGGTGTGCCGAAGGGTCTCAGTACCCGATGAGCCTGCGATTTGAATGTTTTCTGAAGGATTTGGTATGCTTTGAAGAAAGGTCTTTCCATGTTGACCCCTGCACACAGGAGTGAGGGCCCTTCAGGCTGTCCCTTCAGCGTTCAGCTCCCACGGTACACTGGGTTAATGTATACTCGAAAACATGCACGGTTGCCAAAACTCAAACATTGTAGGCTTAGATCATTACTTTCCCAGCACCTTAGTCATTTTGCAAACATGTTTGTTACTGTGGATGATTCTGGCTTTATTGGTTAATCGTCATCAATTTTGATTTGTTTAGCTGAATCTAGATTTGTGTTTACACTAGAAGTCAAATCATAATTTGTACTCCTCGAGCTGTGACCTTTTTTATAATGCTCAACATGTATGTATGTTTTAATTTTAAATGTCATCTTGTGACTTTTATTGCCATGTTTGTTCCATATCATGGGTTTTTTTTTTTTCACAGCATGTGATGTTGGATGCCAGAAGGAGCCAAACCCCACGCAGCTTTAGTGCATCTTGGGGGTTTATAATCATTGTGATGGAATCAAGTCTCTTTTTACGAGAGTGATGGTTAAGGATTTGTTATGCATCGTCCCCAGCAGGGGCCGGCGGAAAGCTTTTATTACCAGGGGCTCATATCCGCCTCTGCTGGGAAGGAATCCCATCCTCACTGACAGTAGGAATTCCTTCTCTGTACAGTCCTGGGGACTGCAAAAACCCCTCACACCCTGTTTCTAATTCCATATTGGCATGTTAAGGAGACGGTGGTTTGCATTTTCTCCACCACCCCCACCCCCCTTGCTAGCTGGGGTGAGACCTTGCCGATCCGAGGAAGTGCTGATTACCCTACATGTAGCGCAGACCGCCCCCTGCGTTCAATCAGCATTTCCCTTTTAAAGAGAGATTCAAGGGACTGACTCCTCCTGCTGTATTCTGCCTGGCCAGGATGGGATATTTTTAGACGTCCCCCCTCATCCTCTTGTAACCACACGCTGTCCCTTCTTTACACTCCTGGTGCTTCCTCTGCTGACAGAGTGACCATAAGACCCCATGAAATTACAATTTGGGTTAGTTACGGGGCTGTATATGGATACATACGCCACTGTTAGAAAGTATGGGGGCAAGAAGTTAAAAAAAAAAGTTCTTGAAGTGTCTTACCCTCACCAAAGCTGCATTTATTTCATTAGAAATGCAATAAAAATCCAGAAATATTGTGAAACATTATTGCAATTTAAAATACATATATTTTAAAATGTAACTTATTCATTACATTTGATCGACTTGATACTTCGGAAATCACTCTAATATGCTGATTTGGTGCTCATAAAAAAACAGTTGTTATTATTAATGTTAATATTAGTACATTTCAAGCAGACTGATGCATTTTAGGCTTTTTTGATGAATAGAAAGTTAAAAAGAACAGCATTTGTAAAATAAATGAATATAAATATTTTATAGCATTAAAATAATCTTTACTGTAAATTTTGATCAGTTTAATTAAAGTATTACTTAAAAAAAAGTATTGTGTGTCAAATTAACCAAATTTTTGATTTTGTTCATATTTTTTCTATAGAAAGGTATTGTATAGTTGAAAGCCAAAATATTAAATGAGGGGTGTCAAAATGATTTCTAGGGCCATATGATTTCTGCTGTGACAGAAAATTCATCATAAATATGGAATTTACTGTATAATGCAGAATGTCATTAGGAATTATTCTAATTGTGGATCTACTAATCAAAAGTAGGTCAGTACACTTGAATCAAAATGCAATATGGACTAGCGTCTGTGAATATTAAGCCACAAAATGCTATTTAAATATGAATTTTGCATGTTTTGCGTGTATAAATGTATGTACGGTTTTGTTTACTTCACACATACTGAAGTGAAATTATTTACTAGAAATGATTAGAAAATTGGAAATTACAGAGAAATTATTAACTAGAATTTATTTACCATGAAAAATGTAAATGCACAGCCCAGTATTTCTGAGAAAAAAACAAACAATTAAATTAAATATTTTTTGTATAAAATCAGTTGTTTAGGGATGCTTTTGATTATTAAAATTGAAAGAAACCAGAAAATTAACAAACACAGAATTTGATTAAAGATAAAATGTAAGGGGAAAAAAGAATTTGAGACACAAAAGGTAGTTCATAGACCCTTAAAAACGTCATTGTTGATAAACTTTTAATAAATTGCTGTGAAATTATGTACGTTTCATGATTTTGATTAGTTAGACATTCTTTTTGATTAATATATATTTTTTTTAACCATTACCACAGTCAAGAAAAAAAAATTAAATGGGGGGGGGGGGGGGGATAAATTTAAAAATTAAAGCTGAAAGAAATGGAATTTTGAAAAAAATGAAACTGAATTTGGGAAAAAATAAAATGGATTTTGTAGGGCCCCAAGATTCCAAAAAAATATTTTTTTGTTTTGAGAATCTAGAAGGATATTGAGATGTCTTGATTACTTTTAGACGACTTTACAAAAAGAATATTTATGGCACTCAGACAAGAGTTGAGCTGAAACATTTCTACTTTTAACATTGTTTGTTCTTTAGATATTCTTCTTCAAAAAGAAAAAAGTTTCAGCTGTATGCAAAATGACCCATATTTGTTATTTTGACCACTACAATTTACCAAGTTACTTATGGAGCTGCATTAAGATCTCCATATCTATGGGAGCTATCAAGGGCCTTAAAATGAAGATACCAAAAGGAAAGTTTTTAAACCAAACTCTAAAAGGGTATTAAGATTACAGCCATGCAAACTTGAGGCAATAAACCAAAAAAAGGTTGCTTTTTGCCATTTTTGAATGGTCACTGTCAGCATATACTGAAACAGATATTGCTAAAGTCAGTAGATTTTACTAACAGAACTTCCAAACTCTGTGTAAAAACTAAATAAAGATGCTGCCAGCTTTCTAAAGTCACTTTTACACTCCTGTAAATTGGCTCCAAATCTTAAGTAAAATTGTCAGAAAATTGTCCTTTTGACCACCCCTCTACAAAAGAGTGGTTTACTTAGTAAATATAAATCTGTGACATTTAATATTTTGACTTTTATCATTGTTTATCCTGCTACAGAAAAAAAAAAAACTTTTGTGTGTGTTACTGTACTCTGTGCAGATTTTTAGCCAATCAAATGCTCTCTAGAATATCCTTCTCCCTTCTTAAAGCTGGAGTGCCTATGGGAACTCAAATTAAAGACTAATAACATAAAATCTGCTTGTTTCCCTTATAATTGATAAGATATTGCTGATTCTGTAATGTTTTTTTGCCATTAGTTTAACATGACCGATGAATCACTCCATGGAAGCTTCATATTCTGGTTTGCTTGTTAATGAACACAAGGCTGTCCTGTATTTGCTCCCATTTGGGAGCTTCATTCAAACCATTGTTTGATAAATGAACCTCGTGGGGAAGTGCCACCAGGGAGCGGAACTGTCTTGGACAAACTGTCGTATTTGTGCTCGTCAATGTTGTTTATTTAGAAGGGTTTCAGTACTACTGCAGAAGAATGTGACAACAAATATGGACCAAAAGAAAACCAATTGCCACAAAGAGGTGAATTAGCTTTGCATTAGCTCTGCTATCTGCTAATTTAAATGAAGGATGCTGATATTATTTTTCAGTAGGCTTTTAAATGAAGATGCTAGCAGTTACATTCCTTCACACATAACACCGCAGAGACTTTTAAAACCAACTCATCCTACATTCGAGATGCAAACCTTGTCATGAGCCCACGGATCTGTGTTCCATATGAGGGTCCAAAACCTCATTTTCTTTAATTGCTGAATTTGCACCTACACATTTAGACAACCGGTTCACTGGATGATCCCTAGAGGGATACACATACTTGTTATTGAAACTGTTGCAGTTGCTTGTGTGGGTGTTTGTGCTTGTCGATTCCAATTATGCCTTCAATTTCTCTCTTGACTTGAGTTTTAAACTCCTCCCACACAAACAAACACACTCTTACTAGTAGAAGCCTCATTATTGGCTCTCTGTTGCAGCCCCAAGTGTGCTTTGAGACTATTTGAGTGATATGAGCCTAATTCTGTCTCGCTTATGAAAATTAGACACTGTTGGGGAAAGATTTTTGTAGATATGTGCTGTGTTTTTAAACCTAGGAGCTTAGTTAGTTTGACAACTTTTGGCCTATAACAACAAAACATTATTTATTATTATTGCTATTATATAAGACATTTTGAAACTTATTAAATTTTGATATCTATATTAAACGTATTTTTAAAAATGTGTAGAACTTTCATACACTACCAGTCAAAAGTTTTTGGATGAAACGTTGTTTTTTTTTCTCTTCTGCTCACCAAACCTGCATTTATGTAATCCAAAATGCAGCAAAAATATTAATATTGCAAGAATATTGTGAACTATTTTTGCTATTTAGAATAACAGCTTTCTATTTGAATATATTGTAAAATGTAATTTATTCCTGTGATCAAAGCTAAATTTTCAGCATCATTACTCTAGTCCTCAGTGTCAAATGATCCTACACTGTAATATGCTGATTTGCTGTTCAAGAAAGTTTTTTTTTTTTATTATTGTTATTATCAATATTTAAAACAGTTGAGTAACTTTTTTTAGAATTCTTTGATGAACAGAATGATTCAAACATAAGCATTTGTCTAAATAAAAAAGCTTTTGTAACATTTATACACTATACCATTTAAAAGCTTGGAGTCTGTATAATTAAATAATAGAAATTAATGCTTTTATTTTGCAAGCATGGTTCAAATTGATCAAAAGTGATGATAACGGTATTTATATACATTTATATAATGCAGCAAATCAGAATATTAGAATGATTTCTGAAGAATCATGTGACTGGAGTAATGATGTTAAAATTCAGCTTTAAAATCACAGGAATAAATTACATTTTAAAATATATTCAAATAGAAATTTTATTGTTTATTATTATGATTATTATTATTATTTTAAATAGTAAAAATGTTTCCAAATTTTACTGGTTTTGCTGTACTTTGATTAAAATAAATGCAGGCTTGGTGAGCAGAAGTGACTTCTTAAATCTCTCTGTCCAGAATAAAAAAAAAATGTATAATTTGTTTCATTTTTTTAATTTTTTTTTTTCCCCTCAGCGCTGCCTCTAAACTGTGAGAACACCCCGCTCTTTTCTCCGCACCGTGCCATAGGATGTCCCGCAGCCCTGAGGTGAAGGAAGACCCCATGGAGTGCCCACTGTGCATGGAACCATTGGAAATTGACGACGTCAACTTCTTCCCCTGCACCTGCGGCTATCAGATCTGCCGCTTCTGCTGGCATCGCATTCGCACAGATGAGAACGGCCTCTGCCCGGCCTGCAGAAAGGTAACCAGCGAGCCAATACAGCACACAAACCAATTTCTTCAGAATCATCGTTGACGAAGTATATTAAACTGTGCAAGTTATTAGACCTGCATGTTGCTTAGAATTTGGTTTTAACACTTAATTGCATTTATACAATCTTAACCCGAGGAATCTTTGGCACTTTCATTTATTTCTAAGAAACTGCTCTGTTGGGGAGCTCTAGGAGATGAGTTTTAATGGCTAGCATTCAGCATCCCAGGGAGCTTTGCTGGAATATTTCACACTCCTCCTGCCTCAGGGTCTGCGTGATTTTTTTTATCATTGCTGTACAGCTGTGTGGAGCGAACATGTGCTGCACAACAGGCCTCCAGTGCTTGTATTCTTTTTTTCTAAACGCTCCCAGACAATCACTTAGAACAGTCCCTGTAGTGTCCAGTTTATTGTAGCTCCTTAGCCTTCATTTGTGGGGTGCATGTTATTGTTATTATTTTTATGTTTATTGCTGCATATGTTATACAATATCATGGTTTTCTTTCCACTGGGTGAGTTTAAAGGTAATCCCAGGGTCTCTGCTAATCATTAATCAGTGTCATTAAAATTTATTTTCAAAATGAAAGGCTATAAATTCATAAATACCATATAAAAAGTCTTACTGAATGTGAAACAGTACTTGAGATTCAGTGTATTTATGTATTTAAATATTGCTGCTTAATAAAATGCATCAATATATTGTTACATATTCACTTGGGATAATTATTTGAATTTCAAAAAAATATTGAACTGATTAAAAAAATTAAACATTTAAGTTTTTGATGTTTATTTAAATGTTATTTATATATTTTTATTATTTAGTTATTTTTACCATTTGATGCTGATATGGTAAAATTATTTAAATGCAAATTTGGTAATGAACATGCACTGCAGGATCAGTAAGAGCTTTTCTGCTCATAAAGGTTACATTTATTTGGCAAAAAATAAATAAATAAATAAATAATAAAAAAAAATATATATATATGATTGTGAAATACTATTGCAATTTAAAATGGTGTTTTTTTCTATTTTAATATACTTCAAAATAGAATTTATTATATCATTACTTTGATATTACTAGTTTTCAGTGTCTGATCCTTCAGAAATCATTCTAATATGCTGATTTATTATCAATGTTGGAAACAGTTTTTTTTTATTTTTTTTTTATTTCTTTTTTTGGAACCAGTTATTTATTTATTTTTTCAGTATTGTTTGAATAAAAGGTTAAAAAGAATAAAAACCCCATTTATTCAAAATAAAAATCTTTTCTAACAATATACACTACCGTTCAAAGTTTGGGGTCAGTACATTTTTTTTTTTTTCTTTCTTTCTTTCTTTCTTTCTTTCTTTCTTTGAAATAAATTGTTTTTATTCAGCAAGGATGTGTTAAATTGATAAAAAGTGATCGTAAAGACTTATATTGTTAGAAAATATTTATATTTGAAATAAATGCTGTTCTTGTTTTAACTTTTTATTCATCAAAGAATCATGAAAATATATCACAGGTTCCAAAACAATATTAAGCACAACTGTTTCCAACATTGATAACAAATGAGCATATTAGAATGATTTCTGAAGGATCGTTTGATACTGAAGACTAGATAAACGGTGCTGAAAACGCAGCTTTGCGTCACATAAATAAATTATATTTCAAAGTATATTAAAATAGAGAATAGATATTTCAGAATATTATGTTTTTTTTGTTGTATTTTTGACCAAATAAATGCAAGTTTGATGAGCATAAGAGACTTAAAAAAAAAAACAATAAAAAGCTTACTGATCCCAAACTTTTGAATGGCATGTATGTAGTATGTAGTGAAACGACAACATCTAGAATGATTTCTTCGAACATTTAAGATTCTCTGTTTGGTTCAGCCCTATCCAGAAGACCCTGCGGTATACAAACCTCTCTCTCAAGAGGAACTTCAGAGGATAAAGAACGAGAAGAAGCAGAAGCAGAACGAGCGAAAGCAGAAGATCACAGAGAACCGCAAACATCTCTCCAGTGTGCGAGTCGTCCAAAGAAACCTGGTGTTTGTGGTGGGCCTTTCACAGAGACTCGCCGACCCCGAGGTGATTCAGCAAAACACACCGATCGCTGTGTAACTGATGTTCTTCTCACTCAAGATAAATGACTCCTTTGAACCAAAGCTAGATATTCATCTTGGTGGTATTTGTTAGTAAGCTTTCGAAATTCTCTCGCACCTGCAGTTTCTCCACTTTAGAAGTTTCACTGCAAGTAAGATATGAAAAACTACACTTTTTTTCATCCTGTCAACTGATGAAAAATTAAGGTTATGAATCATTTGGCCTAGCTGCTAAAACATTTCTGAACAAGTAAAAAACATTAAAGTACTTGTTTTAAAGTGCTGGATTTATAGTCTTATTCTGACTATATTTTAAATAATATTCAAAAGTAAGAAATAATTTGAAAATGAATCAGTTCGAAAGAATAATTTGAACTACATAAACTGATTTATACATTTTACTCTTTCGATTTTGTGATCTTTTTATATTATATCTAAATATGTGACCCTGGATCATAAAAGCAGTTTTAAGTAGCATGGGTATATTTGTAGCATAGCCAAAAATGCATGGGTGCCAAAATTTATGCCAAAGATCATTAGGATATTAAGTAAAGATCATGTTCCATTTAGATATTTTTAAATTTCCTACTGTAAATATATCAAAACTAAAACTGAACTTTTTGACTAGTAATATGCAGTGCTAAAAACTTCATTTGGACAGCTTTAGAAGTGATTTTTCTCAGTATTTAGATATATATATATATATATATATATATATATATATATATATATATATATATATATATATATATATATATATATATATATATATATATACTTTCAAATATGAAAATTTGATATGAAATAGTTTACTTACTTTATGGTGCTTCCCAAGTGTCTTTTAAACTCGTTAATCAGCTAGAAAAATTAACTCTAGAGAGGATTGGTAATATATATACACCTTGTAACATGTTTATCAATTTTACTGTTCTTCAGTGTTTAATGTTTGAATAAATTGGTCAAGTTTTTATGACAGCCACCATTTCAATGTTTACATTTCTGAAAATTTGAGTAGAAATATAATTATGTAATTGTAACTTTATTATTATAAAAACTTGTGTAATTTAAGCATTTGCATACAAATCAGTTAAGTTTAAACTTCAATATTATAGTAATGTAGTACCAACTGACTCTCATGTATATTTTACAACATTAGTTGAGAGATTTTTGTTCCTTGTGGAAATTTGGCATGTACTGTACCTTATATATGCCCAAAATAGTCAATATGTATTCAGAGCAAATTGGAAATTCAATTGAATCGCAAGCTTGTAAATCAGAATTGAATCTAATCGTTAAATTTGTGTCAAAACCCAGCCCTATTGTGCAGGATCGCTTCCATCTGGCTGCATGAAACTCCTTGAAGATGTGTAGATTTGATTTTATGCCACATATCATCAAATGAAGAAAAAAAAAAAAGTCCATAAATGGTTTCTTGGGAAATGAAAGCTACCTGCCCACCAGCTGCACTTAGCCTGCATAACCAGCCCACGAAAACAGCTTTCGCTCTCTTCTCTCTGACGCTCTTTCTCTCCCTCTATTTGCCATCACAGCTGACGTCATGTACTCTGAATAGATCTCACCACAGAGCAAGTTATTCAGTGTGAAAAACAGAGAGAGCGAGAACATGCCTTCTAAATTCTAGAGCGCTCGAACGAGATAAGGAGCACAAAGCTTTAAAAATGTCAAATCTAATGTTTTAATGGGGTTTGTCTGCTTGAGGTTCCTTTCTATACCAGTTGTCTTTTCACTTTTCACTCTCTGTGCTTTCATTTACTTCACACTGAGGGTATAAAAAAGAACAAAACTGAAAAGCGAGCAAGGCCGCTGCACTCAAACAAAGACCGCAAAGAAACATCCGGGCTGCTTTCACAGTTCAAGAGTGACCAGAATCTCAAAAGCGCCATGCCGTCGAGGCGAAACCCTCCGCCAATGAGCTGTCAGTCACCGGCAGAGACCTACTTGTGTGCCACACTTCGTTTTCTGTGTTGATTTGGCTGAACATTGTGGACATCCTGTTGATAGTGTTTAGGTCATCGGATCTCAATACAGTATGTCATTCACGCAAATCCTGTTTTTTTTATTTCATCCTCAAAAGCCTTGTTTTTTAAAATGGTTTAGTTTTGTGAGTAGAAACAAGTTTAAAATGTTAAATGATATTTGCCACAGTGCTAATGGGATATGTTTAGTTCCTAACCTAGATTTCATATGGCTTTCTCCTGTAATAAATGGTGATTGAGTCATATCCTTCCGGTGAATCATGATAATCAGGTGTGCTCTCTCCCTGTGTGACTCAACTAAACAAACTGCATTTGCATGTGCTGTTGATGATCTGCAAACAGCAATCAGATCTTTATAAATATATAATTGATGTCTGATTGCAGGTCTTAAAAAGGCCGGAGTACTTCGGGAAATTTGGAAAGATCCATAAGGTGGTCATCAATAACAGCACTTCTTATGCTGGCTCACAGGTGAGCTTCGCTTCCTTACCAGTCAGCCTCGTGTCTGAACAAGGAAATATTTTGCATAATAAACTTCTGATTCTGATTTAGTTATCCAGTATGTTTTATTTGTCCCCAGGGTCCTAGCGCCAGTGCCTACGTAACTTACATTCGATCAGAAGATGCCCTCAGAGCTATACAGTGTGTTAACAATGTTGTAGTAGATGGCAGAACACTTAAGGTAATGAAAACTTGACACCAGAATAGTCTGTTACTTCCACTGTGCATTGTATCTAAATATGCTTTTTTCATTTAGGCTTCTTTAGGTACAACAAAATACTGCAGTTATTTTCTGAAAAGCATGCAGTGCCCCAAACCAGACTGTATGTATCTTCACGAGCTGGGGGATGAAGCTGCTAGTTTCACGAAAGAAGAAATGCAGGTGATGTTGCTTCTTCCTGATTTTTAGCTTTTTTTTTTTTTTTAGTTTTTTTTACCGGCACTGACAGACTTGCATCTGAGATCATAACATTTGACATTTCAGGCAGGGAAACATCAGGAATATGAACAGAAACTCTTACAGGAGCTCTACAAAACAAACCCCAGCTTCCTGCAGAGCTCGACAGGGGAGAAGACAAAGGGCAAATCAGGCACATCACAGAGGTTTGGACTGAATCATGTCTTTCACAGCAGCTCCAATTAAAACCGGTTTATTTATTCACCTATTCGTTAGAAACAACACGTGGAAATATGGAAATGATTTATTTTTTTTTAATGACTGTTATTCTAAACTACAGAAAATTATAATCATAAAGTGAGTAGTGAAATTATGATTCAAATGAATTCATTATAATCTGGCAATTATGCTTTCATTAAAGGAATGGTTCACCCAAAAATTTTAATTCTACATGATTTACTTATTCTCAAGCCATCCTAGGTGTATAAGACTTTTGTCTTTCAGACAAATGCAATCAGAGTTGCATTAAATATGTCCTGGCTCTTCCAAGTTTTATGATGGTAGTGAACAGGGTTACCAGGTTTTCACAACAAAACCCACCCAATTTCTACTTAAAACTAGCCCAAAAGTAGCCCAATTGCATTTTGAAGGGGATCCCCCATAAAAATCGTGTTCCGGGGGTAAAATACATGTTTTGTTTTGTTTTTGTTTTTTTTTTTGGTAGGGTTCCCCTGGTAAAATTAGCATTAGGGCCGCTTCAACCTGAAAAACATGAAAAACAACCCGTGGCAACAGTGGAAAAGTAGCCCAATTCCGCGGGAAAACCATGGACTTGGCAACACTGGTAGTGAATGGGTTTTGAAATTTTGAAACCCAAAAAAGTACATCCATCCATTATAAAAAGTACTCAGTACAGTTCTAGTGGGTTAATAAGCCTTTAATCTAAAGTGTGTTCGAAAAATGTCTATTTAAACTTTATAAAAACGTAATTTCTAGCTTCCACTAACTGTTGTACATGCGTTCACAAGAGAGTGGATGACTTAGAACACAGGCGAACGTGGTGATGAATGCAGAAGTGCAGAGGAGAGAGCAAAACAAAACACTGGTCATGAATTAAAAGTACAAACCGAGGATTTGTAAAGAAAAATGTTCGATTTCGACATAAGCCAAGAAGAGACTGGTTTTCCTTTGCTGTAAACAAAACTTGGTTAGTGGAAGCTAGAGATTAAGATTTATAAGGTTTTAAATAAGGATATTTTCTTACACAAGCCCATCGAGTCCCTTCAGAAAGCATTTAGTAACCCCTTGGAGCCCTGTGGAGCACTTTTTATGATGGATGGGCAGTTTTTTTTTTGTTGGGGTTTCAAAATCTCTACATGCATTATAAAGCTGGGAAAGAAGAAAATCGTATACACCTAGAATGGCTTGGATGCGAGTAAATCATGGGGTAATTTTCACTTTTAGGTGAACCATCCTTTTAAGGATGAAAAAATAATAATAATGAATATGGAAGCGTTAATGTTTTGTTGCATTTAAAGTTTTGTATCTCATTCCCCAGTTCCAACAGTAACAACAAAGAAGCTTGGCCTTCGTTACAAACCACAGGGAAGATGCCCAATGGGCTTCCAGAACACCACAAGACCCCATCCTTAGATGGCGGCTCCGACTCTGAAAACATGACTCCAGACGGGCCGGACACAGAGCTCGGCCTTGGCTCCATCAGTGGCCTGCCTCCCTTCACAAACTGTGACCCTGTCAGGTAGCCATCGTATGAACTTCTGCCTTGTGCCGTATTCTGTCAGCCTTTTGTTTTTAGCCAAATTATTTGGAAAACTTCATTTTTTTTCTCAAATACTTATAATACTAATAAGGGTTCAATGTATTTTGTTGGATAGTACTAATATAAACACTGAATTCATTACATTACATTACATTTGTTTGTGAAATTACACTTGTTTTCTTTGACATTTACATGACAATTAAGGACTCCCAAACAATATCTTAATAGACAGTTTTTATAAAAACTTGAATCTTTCTAAATGATTTTAAAACAGTTTAATGACTTTAATTAGTATAATACAATAACTCTTGTACTGTGTGAATGTAATTGATTCTCAAACTTGCTTTATTTTCCTGCAGCCCAAATAACAAACCTTCAGATTCCATCTGTATAAGTAACGGAGAAACATCACAACAAGTAAGTTCATAACCGCACTGATGATCATTCTTTACCTTTCAGAATGGAAAGCTGTACACCTAAATAATGTTATCTAAATCACATTTCTTTTATTAGAGCAGTTAACATTTTATCAAGGTAAAAACACTCATGTACACAATACATTTTTTTTCTCCTTCACTAAATCCTTCAGATTTCCGGCAACGACTCTCCATCGCCTCCTCCTGGCCTGTCCAAGCCATCTCTAGTGGTGCCTATCTGTGTAGCAGGGCTGACAGTACGGTCGCCTTTCGAAGGAGCAGGAGCCGAGTCACAATCGCTCTTTTCAGACAACAGCAACTTCCGGCACCCCAATCCCATCCCCAGTGGCCTATCTGGCTTTTCCAGTTCACTTCACAGCAACTCCGATTGGCCCACTGCCCCAGAACCACAAAGCCTCTTCACATCAGGTACCCAGACATATTTAGTATCTCAACGATCGAGTATTACTCATTACGCATATGAAATGTGCAATTAATTTTTACTTTTTTATTCTGACAGATACCATACCAGTGTCGTCCTCTACGGACTGGCAGGCGGCCTTCGGCTTCGGCTCTTCGGCCAAGCAACAGGATGACGACCTCGGCTTTGACCCCTTTGACGTCACCCGTAAGGCACTGGCTGACCTTATAGAAAAAGAGCACTCAGTGCAAGATAAAGTCTCCTTACCCATGACTGGAACAAAATCGGGGCCAGTCTTCCCCCACGGGCCTTTACTTGGCCCGCTCCACAACGCCCCCTCCATGAAAGGCCCACTTCAGCCCCCCACATCCTCACACTTCGCCCCAAACTCCAGCTTGCCATCACGGAGCTTCTCCCAGCTCCCACACCGCACTGTCTACAACTCCTTCAGCTTTCCTGGCCAGACACCGACCTCTCGCCATAGTTGGATGGGCATGCCCATGCGCAATAACCTCCCACACTTGAATCACACCGGAGCCCATTCTGCTGCACAGCACAGCAGCTTTTTGGACTTGAACTTGGCGCCACATCAGCAACATCATCACAATACAGGGCTCGGAGGTATTCATATGACAGGTAAGTGCAAACAAGTGCTAGGGATCTGTGTGTGTGTGTGTGTGTGTGTGTGTATCGTAGAATTTTTGTACTATTATATTAATATATTATTAGTAGTAGAATTTTTATAAATTCTTCTTACTTATTGTTTAATATTATATTTAATAATAATAATAATAATAATAATAATAATAATAATGAATATAGTTCTCTGTATCTACATATCTATTTTTTATGTATATGCATAAATATAAATATACAATTCATATATATGAACATTAGGCTAAAATCAACATTGTCTGTCTGTCTATCTATCTATATGAACATTACGATTAAGTTATCTGTAAAAAAAAAATAAAAATAATAATAAAATTATTATTATTATTATTATTATTATTTTTATTATTGTGTAGTATTGAATATTTAATCATAATAATAACTATGTAGTATACATTGTGTATATATAAGACATCAATAAATCCAAATAAAGTGTATTTTTATTGATATATAAAAATGTAAATCTAGTGTGTGTGTGTGTGTGTGTATGTGTATATGTATGTATATATATATATATATATATATATATATATATACATACATACATACATACATACATACATACATGTATATGCACACACATAATACAGTATTAAATCTCTCTCTCTCTCTATATATATATATATATATATATATATATATATATATATATATATACATGCATGCATGCATACATGCATGCATGCATACATACATGCATGCATACATACATGCATGTATATGCACACACATAATACAGTATTAAATCTCTCTCTCTCTCTCTCTCTCTCTATATATATATATATATATATATATATATATATATATATATATATATATATATATATATATATATATATATATGTATATATATGTATATATATATATATATGTATATATATGTATATATATATATATATGTATATATATGTATATATATATATATATATATATATATGTATATATATATACATACATACATACATACATACATACATACATACATGTATATGCACACACATAATACAGTATTAAATCTCTCTCTCTCTCTCTCTCTCTCTATATATATATATATATATATATATATATATATATATAATACATACTTCCAAAGTTGCAGTACACATGATATAATGATATACAGCATGTGCGTTTGCATTATGGCTAACTGTCATTGCAAACTCAGTCACTGGAGGGCAGTGTGGTGTTGTTTTGAAAGCTTGCAGAAATGTACATCATCAGAGCTCCATCATAGAAGATTCTGGTGATTGCCAAGGGCTCTCTCATTGAATGAAACCTCGTGATTTGAGGTATAGCGGTGAGATCGCTGTCACATTTAGTGCTGATACAAATTGTACAGCATATAATCATCATCCCCTGAGGGACATCTTCCTGACAGAGCTGCAATTTTGCGTAATGCATGATGGGCCAGCCCACTTTTTTTTCTTTTTTTTTTCCTTACCTTTATCATTTTATGTTGCTGTGATTTATGCAGTGGACCTCCGAGTGTGGGTGTCCACTCGGGGCAATAAGTGCTTTTATTTAAAGTCAGTCTAGCCAAATTAATTCAGTTTGACTTGAAAAGACAGATGGGTTTTCCTGACATGAACTCTGAGCCAAAACTAAAACAAAGATTAATGTTTACAAAGATTCATCTTGGTTCTCTGGATGTGCGAACAGCCTGTAACTCTGAAGGAAATATCAAATACCAGTATTATTCATCTGAAGAGAAAGTACTCAGACAGGGGGAAGAGGCTACAGTTTGACATTTCACTCAAGCCCTTACCTGAACCTGTCAGCAAAGGCAAGCTGAAAAAATCCAGATATCAAATATCATAAAAACAGCCTCAGTTTGGACAGCATAGACAAGGAAATGATGTATTCAGAAATTTCTAAAGCAGTTGAGCTGCTGTCATGCAACTAAAAACATTCATTTAAGTCAGTTAGTGTGGGTTAGTTACTCCCCAACCACGTCCTGAATTGATCTTTCAGAAATGCAGCTCATTTAAATAGAAAGCGTTTCCTTGCGGTCTAGCTTTAGGGCTTTTTATGTGAAACAATCTAATCTGCTGACACTGCTGTGGAAGTGTAGCATTTGTTAACATGCTGTTTGTTTCTCAGCGTGCCTCCTACGATTTTAAAATTACATTAACTTGTATTTTAGATGGTGCAAAAAGAAGAGAAGGGAAATTGGAAGTGACCCAAGGGTTTTATTACTCATAGAAACAATGAATAACTGACATGGCTTATATTTTTTGGAATACAGCTGGCTCCATTTTGGGCTCTGTTGTGTTATGCAGTGTATTATGTGTTTGTTTCTTAAATCCTTGAGTCTCAGTGAGAGAAATGGTCTTCCCGTTTGCAGTGGTGTCCTCCAGAGGATGCAGCTGCCCAGGACCTGGGAGGGGAACGTTGCATTATTTACGAAGAAGAGTCGAGATACCAAAATAGGCTGGAGGGCCAACACATGCAGTCTCATAACTTGTTAGATGGGTTGTTTGAGTGAGAGAGGGATTTCTGTGACATGGAAAATGTGGATTTATGTGTAATTGAGCGTATCTCAAGCAAACAAATGATAAATGGAAATGTGTTTTTATGGCATTTCTATTTTATTTGTATTTTTTTTTTTAACTACTGATATCTTATATATATCTTATATTATATATTAATTTCCGTTAATTAAATCATAATGTACATAGTATTGCTGTAATTGAAATCAATTATATAAATAAAAGTGTATAATATAAGTGTATAATTTATGTATAAATAAATGTAAATATATACATATATACACACACATAACATAATTATATAATCATTAAATTATAATATAATTTAATTAAAATAACATCTAAAAATGTTCTCTTTTTATTTTAATATTGTACATTTTATAATAATAATAGTTTTTATTTGCTATAAAATGAATGCAAAATCATCAAGTTTATGATTATAATTCTAATTCTAATAAGTCTAAATCATGACCTGATCTTTGCGATGGCACAACTGACCAAACCATGATTTATTTGCGCAAAAGTGCACTTCAAATGTGTTAATAAAAATATATATCAGTAATAAACACATATTATTTGTATTGATTGTAATGATTTTTTTTTTTAAATGTAAATATATATTTAAAAATGTATTATTTAAAAATAAATCATTCTAATATGCTCAAGAAATATTTCTTATTATCAATGTTGAAAACCGTTATAGGCCTAATACTTTTGTTGAAACTCTGGTACTTTTTTCCCCACCATTCTTTAATAGATAGATGGTTAAAAAAATAGTATTCTTTTTGTTTTCAACATTGTAAATGTAAAAAGTCATGTTTGGTTAATATTGTGCATCCTTGTTAAGTAAATGAATTAATTTCTTTCCAAAAAACGAAAGCTTACTTTCCAAAAAACTTTTAAACACTGGTGTATATTTTATTTACTACAAAATGATTGCAAAAATAACTGAAAACATATTTGTAATATTTTTTGTATCATCCTAGTTGATGTGATTATCAGCCTGATTTTTGTGATGGCACCACAATTGACCAAATCTTGTTTCTTAGGTCAAAAATACAGTAAAAATGTTTTAATAAAAATAAATATCAATATTATACATATATTAATTTGTATTACAAATTAAATTTAATAATGAATTATAAAAAATCTATTTGAATTCATTTTTAAAATGTAATTATTAGAAGTAATTTTAATATGCTGCTTTGATGCTCAAGACATACTACTTCTTATCAATGTTGAAAATGGTTATTTTGTTGAAACCGTGCTACACTTTTTACATTTTTTTTTTTTTAGGTATTCTTTATTGATAGTTCAAAGAATTTTAAGTAATAATTTATAGACATTATAAATGTCTTTACAGTCATGTTTTATTAAGTGCATCCTTATTGAATAAATGCATTAATTTCTTGCCTAAAAACAAAATCCTCAGACCCCAAACTTTACTATAATCCACCAAAATAGCTTTAATGTGATGTATGCATTGCAGTAGCTACTTGTACATTAAATTGTTTATTAACACCCCAGTCTAGCTGATATATTGTTCGTGACTTAAAAGTAAACTGCAAAACACACATTCACTGAAAGCAGAATGATGCAAAAAGACCTACTTTACACCCTCTACAGCCCTGTAAGAGAAATTTGCCTCTTCATTCTTCACTGATATGATTCTGAGTTTAGCTTTTGTCCCGTCTGCATAAATAAAACATGACGACACTTGTTTATCTGCGTATGCTAATGAGAACATGGGTGATTGTGTTAATGCCTGCCACACTTGGCTAGATGAGCACTTTCTAATCAGAAGTAAGAACTGTGGAGAGGTTTAAAAAGAACACCTCATTCACGTTATTCAACACCTCATTCATCTTATCCCCTCCTTCAGAGGTGTTTCATTAAAGCCCAGTCCCCCTCAAGTGTTGGTATTGAGTGTCTAGATTCTCATATTGGCTCGTTCTCACACTTGACTTGTTTATCTGCACAGGTTTTGACGGTATCGACTGCAGAACCAATTCACCGTTTCCCAAGCGAACGTGTCACTTCCTCTCTGTTTGATGCCTGAGAAATAGAAACGGTCACTGGGAAAACATCTACTGTAATATTTTAGTAGTTTTTTATATTTCATGTAGAATATGCATGTATAGTCAAATCGCCATCATGAAAAATATTATGTATTTAGTACAAATGTTCACCCCTTATTTGAGATCAATACGTCTGGTTTTAACTGACTAATGGAGTAATAAACACATTGCTGACTTTGCAGCATCCATAGTTTGACCCTTGCACACACTCTGGAGAAATTCCTGTCATATGGCATCAGACGGAAGCTCCGTCTG